>VDFB02348938.1:0-121649 GCA_007258455.2 Sequoia sempervirens | reverse complement strand
TCACTGAAATTTGACCTCCTGATTATTGAAATTTGACATGTTGATTACTGAAATTTGGCGATCTAAAAAATTATAAGATCTTCCAAAAACTAGAAATTGAATTATAACTCCTAGAGATCTAAAAGCATTCTCAAACATCCTGAAACTATATACATGAAATATAACTTAAAATATAAGAAAGTAAATATCCATATGTAAATATCAACTTATATTTCATGTATATAGTTTCCCTGAAAGACAACAAGAAGAAAGAGAAAAAAATAAGAAAATAATTTCAATGCAAACCAAAACGTGAGCACATTATAACATGCTCGCATTTTGTCAATGCATTCAAAAAATGTGTGTTTTTTGAAATTCAAACCATAATGTGAGTGTGTTATAACATGCTCATATTTTGGCTTGGTAATGACCAAGCCTAGGCTTAGTCACTACCAACCCATAATGCAAGCGCATTTTATTATATAGCTCACATTTTTGCTATTTCAGGATGAAAAAGTGAAGTGGCCACTTTTTGGCCTCTCATCTTTTTGCACCCACCCTCTATCTCAATAAAATAACTAAAAACTATTTTATCATTCCAACATTGAATGCATCCTTATAAAATATCTCATTTAAGAGTAGTGTAAAGGTGATAAAAAAAAATCAGTAATTTACACCTAGTGTGATCAAATTGGATATTCTAGCACATTCAAGTGGGTAGTTGAATGCTATAGAAGGATTCAATTTATTCCATAGACCTCTAGATCCTTCCATCTCTAGATCCTTCTAGGCCACAATGCACTAAGGAAATCTATCAAGAGCCCTAAGAGAAAAAGTTGACAAATTTTTTCCTGCCTATTCTTAATTTTTTGTATTTATTGTTGTAACGAGGATAGCACCCTTAGCTAAGTGTGAAACTCATCTATTTTGTGAAACATGGGATCATATTCAAGCTATGGCATCTTCCTATGATGAATATGAACCTTTAGAGCGGGTTGGTTCCCTTGATGAACCTCCTAAAAGCTTGCTAGTTTGATAGGAAAAATGATAGAAAAATGAAATTTAATAATTTTCCTATTTTAATGTCATTTTTTAAAATCAAATATAATTGAGAATTAATATCAAATATTTATTTAGCAACATCAAAGGCCCCAAAATAGGTCTAGTCTAGGGTGCCCACACCCTTAACCAACCTATTTTGGCTCAAATTTAAATATTTTATTCTCAACATTTTTATATTTACAAGTTTATATTTATTTTTCAATTTTTAATAATTAATTTTCTGGGAAACAAATAAATGCATATAAATACATGTGTTTTTCACCATTTAAACATCTAGCAATTGAAATTCAAAAATTGAGCATCCTAAAAGCAGTCAAGAGAAAAATAAGAAGAATTACTACAACATTATTTCAGTTGAGCTTCATGTTAGCAATGCATCAAGTTTATGACTAAGATTGTTCATGTTTTATTTTCATTTGTTTTGAGTACTAATATTTACAGTGTAAGGAAGCTAAGGTAGCAAAAAAACTTCCTACACTAATCTTGAGAGGACGATAATGCACAACTTTACAGATCTTTACAATAATTACAGAAACTCAAATAGAAATAAACATAAATATCATGCATACCACAACACAGTGATTTACATGGGGAAAACCCTTTCAATAGAAAAACCCCACACTCCAAAATCTGCCAAATATATTATTCTAAAATCACAAAGATTACAATATATTTGTAGAGAAAGCTTCTCACGGGAGTATCACCAACTAGAGATCTAGAGGCAACATGACTGTTATCAAACTCTTAGAATACATTACAATACACAATTGTAATACAACACCCTCATAAAATAGAGTTTCCTTCTAGGGAAATTCAATCCAAAAAAATATTGATCTTCAAATCTGAGACCTAATGATGAATGGTCCATATTTACAATAATAAAATATGAATACAATTTGTCTATCGGGAGCGCTACCTCAAAGCCTCCGTCGGGGCATGTGGCCCCTGGACCCCCTAGGGGGATGATCCACATAGACCCCTTGTGATGGGTACCCCTCGATCCCCCCTGTACTTACCTATCAACAATATCTTATGTAATTGTAAGTTTGAGACACATTTTCCTAACAAATATCCCATTTGTTGAACACCTTACAAGAGCAGTGAGAGGGAGTAAAAGCATCATCTATTAATTGATAGGGGACGAAAGGCCCATAGACTCTGAACACCATCTAAACTTCTCTTTTCTCACAAGTTTAGTTAAAGAACCAGCAACATTCATCAAAGTCTCTACCTTAACCAGCTTCACCTTTCCATCTTCAATCATATCTCTAAAAAAATGTGCTTGGTCCTGGCATGAAATATCGGGTTCTTAGCTACACATATCACACTCTAACTATCACAATAAATTGTCACTACACCTTGTTGTATTCTAATATCTGAACATAGTCTCTTAATCCAAATGGCTTCTTTATTTTTGATGCGAAATACCAGTATGGGCCGAATTACACTTGATCCATGAAGAATTGAAGCATAACAAAGCCACCAATACTTGAATCTCAACAAGATCAATCAATCAAAATTGAAAGTAAACATTTTATCAAAAAACCTAACATGCTAAATTTATGAAAGCTTTAGATAAAACATCTACTCTAATCTATTAAAACTTTATCTTGTTGTGGAATTGGCATCGCGTTGATGTGGACCGACGACCCTTTCCCAATCCCGTGATAGTGAGCTTATTTTAGTCGATTCTATGAAAGAGAATCGATGAAACCATGATGTTTGATGTATGAAAAAACTAAATTATGCACAAAATGAACATGATGCAAGCTAAGTTACCATGATTTTATGTTATTAATGATCTAATTATGCTATTGCTAAGCTAATCTAAGCTAAAAATGAGCTAAAAGATGAAAACCCTAATTTATTTACAAACTAAGATGGATGCATGGAAGCCCTTAATGGAAGCTTTAAGCTATTATGCAATGAAAATGAACTAAAACAAGGTAAATAGTATGCAAAAGATGAGCAAGTATGTGAGTGAATTCAACAGCATAAGTTTGCAATAAAAGATGGATCCATTTGTCTCCAAATAGTGATCTATTTATAGGATAGCAAATGAGGAACGGATGATTGAGATAAAAAAGCTTAATCAATGGTTCAAGATGAAGGGGATGAGAGGCATAGATCATGGATTCTCATCAACAGATGAGAATTCATGATGAAAGCTAATCAAAGGCTCACACTTGCCTCAAAAAAACACACTTTTGACCTACTCACACAGGTCAAAGGTAACTTGTTTAGAAGGTTTAAGGGTTAACCTTCTTTTGAAGCTAAGTTTGTTGATTGGAGGAGAGGGAATATTCCTTAGAATATTCCTTTAGGGTGAGGAAAAAAGGTTAATTTACAAATTAAAACAAAGTTTTAATTGTGCAAAAAGGGATAAAGAATATTCCATGGGAATATTCCCTTTGATTAGAGGAATAATTAGTTTAATTGCTAATTAAACAAGGTTTAATTTATGCAATTAGGGGATTAGAAGACTTAAAAGATATTTATTAAATTAGTTGATTTAATAAATAGGGGGGAAATGATATTTGATTACATAACTTAGGGTTATTTAATTAAATAAGATGACATAGAAGATAAAATTAAATATTTTGATGTATTTAATTTAATTAGATGAAGTGTTAGTATGAAAAGAGATGAATTAACCCGATTTAATTAATTAGGCTAAATAGACGAAAATGATGAAATTAATTAATTGGCTAGGCCAATTAAATCAATTAAGAAAAAAGAGGATGGATAAAGAGGAAATGATAATAAATATGTTTCGAGTATATGACATCGATCAAAAAAAAAATTAGTGTCTACATTTACAAGCATGAGTAGTTGTCATATACTCAGCTTCAATAGTCAATAAAGTGACCTCAGCTTGCCACTTACTCATCCAGCTAATTACATCACCAAATAAAGTAAACACAAGCATCGATGGATCATCTGCTATCAACATCACTTTCCCAATCTAAATCCACATAACCATGAATATCAAGGGAAATCTCGTCTTCATTCAAATTAATATTAAAACACAAGGAATATTTTGAGGTAGTGTGCAAATATCTAAAGACTCTTTTAACTGCATCCCAATGAACTCTATCAAGATTAGACATATATCTGGAAAGAACTCCCACTTCTTGGAATGTCTAACTTCTAGTACAAACTATAGCATACATCAAACTTTGAACTACACTTGGTAAGGTACTTTACTTATTTATTTCATCTCTGATGGGGATGTTAGACAATCTGAAATTGATAGCTTTGTTCTAAATAAAAAAGGAACACACAATGGTCTATAATCTTGCATATCAAACCTCAGTAAAATTGAATAGACATACTTATTTTGGCCAAGCCATAGATTTTTGTTCACTCTATCTCTTCTAATTTTCATCCCAAGCATGTCTCTAGCTACACCAAGCTCTTTCATTTCAAATTTAGCAGCAAGTTGAGATTTCAGTTTTGAAATCATACCTTTCCCTTTACCAATAAATAGCATATCATCAATATATAATGCAATAAATAGGAATGATCACCATCGGTTTTATAATAAACACAATGATTTTATTTAGAATGTTCAAATCCCAAACTCAACACATATGTATCAAATTTCTAGTACCACATCCTAGGACTCTATTTGAGGACATACAAAGAATTCTTCAATTTGTAAACCAATTTACTTTTACCTTTCACCACATAGTGCTCTGGTTGTTTCATATAAATATCCTCCTCCAAGTCACCATGAAGGAAAGAAATTTTCACATCCATTTGCTCAACCTCTAAATCATAAGCAACAGTAATAGAAAGCAAAAATCTAATGAATGTCATTTTTGTAACAAGAGAAGATATCTCACCATAATCAACACCCTTGGCTTGAGAGTAACCTTTTGCAACCAACCTTGCTTTGTACTTCTCAATACCTCCATCTAAACCAATCTTTTTCGTGAACACCCATTTGCAACCAACAATTTTTTGTCCTTTAGGCAATGGTACAAGATCCCATGTATCATTCTTTTTCAAAGCTGCCATTTCTTCATCCATAGCAATCTTTCAAGATTCTGCATAATTCATACCTAATACCTCTTCTACCAATTTGGTTTCATCCATGTTAGTGTTCAAAACAAAAAAATGTCTCCAATCATCAAGTGAATACCTCTCAGGTGGTTTTCTATGCCTTATAGACCTATGAACAAGTTGAGTTGGAGGTTATGTGTCCTCTTCTAAATATTTAGAGCTAGATAAGCTCTCCTCAACTTCTTGTCTATTCATGGGCCTCGATTTAACTTTCTTAGGTGTAGAAGGAAATTGAATCACATATTCCTATTTACTTTTTTCCAGTTGCAATGTAACAAAAGAAGGCTTAGTTTCTCTAAAAATAACACTTCTACTATATATTACCTTATGTGCAATACTTGATCCCAAAGCTTGTATCCTTTCACACTTACATCTACAAGACCAAACACATTAGAATGAATAAGATCCAATATACCACAATACTTATGAGAACTTGAGTAAAAATGGATATTATTTTTTTTCCATAAATGCAATGCTCATAGAAATCAAATTCAAGATTACAATCCGATAACCCTTCAACAAGGTTTTTATTTTTCAAGGTCTTTAGACCCTTTTCTCCAATGTACCCAAGTCTTTGGTGCCATAACATAGTTTTCTTTGTAGGAAACTTTGATTCAGAAGAAAGAGAACCCTCTAGTACCCAAAATCCATGACCATCTTTTGAAGGTGAAATTCTCACTTCTTCCACATACTTGTTTTTCATAGAAGTGATATTACACTCAACAATGCATGCATCAAGCTTATACAATGTGCCATATCTAACACCTCTAGCAATCGCCATAGTACCTTTGACCATCTTGCATCTTGCATTAGAAAATACGACCTGCACTCCTACATCTATTAGTTTTCTCGCATATAACAGATTTCACGCTAATCCATGGATATGCAGCACACCATTAATCCTTTTTATTCTACGATCAGGAAACCTGATTCTAAATTTACCATGGCCAACAATATTTAAATGAGAATCATCACCCAAGTACACCTTACCTCCATCAAATTCTTCATATTCAAAAAACCAATCTCTATTAAAGTTCATATGGAAAGATGCACCTGAGTCAATTAACCATGCATCATTACCTACATGAGTTTCCAAAGTTGCAATGAATGCATCACCATCTTCCTTCTCAAACTCAAAATCAGAATTAAATCTCTTATTTTTATTCTTCTTTTCTTCTTTTCAATCCTTACAAATATGTCCAAGCTTACCGCATTTCCAACAAATAACTTTAGACTTTCCAGGAGATTTGGATCTCCCCTTGGACTTGGATTTATCATGCTTCTCATTCTTCTTTCCTTTTTCCTTAGGTAGATTCCACAAACATTTAGGGAATCCTTGGAATTGATGGATACCTTCCTCCTCATCTCTTCAGAAAGAAAAGAACCAACCACATCTCTTTAGAAAGCACATAACCAACCACATCTTCAGTCTTCAATATAATAGAATCCCATGAATTAGACAAAGAACAAAGCAAGATCTGGCATATCTCCTCCTCCTCCATTTAGACACCAACTGATGCCAATTGAGCCACCAACATATTGAATGTGTCCAAGTGGTTTGTAATTTATCCACCCTCTTCCATTCTCAAGGAATATAATTTCTTCCTCAAGAAAATCTTGTTCACCAAAGATTTGGGTTGATACATCTCACCAAGTTTCTTCCATATTTTTTGTGCAAAGGTCTCTTCATGGACATTGATTAAAATAGAGTCTGTCGAGCACAATATGGTTAGACCCTTTGTTTTATGGTCCATGACATCATATTGAGCAACCAAAGTAGAATCTATAGGCCTTGAAAAATTCTCATCAACAACATCCCATAAATCTTGATCTATAAACGGATCCTTCATCTTCAACTTCCATTTTTCAGAATTATTTCCAAACAATTTATCCACCTCTATTCTCCCTGATGAACTTGCCACTTGAAAATTCCTACAAAAAAATCACAAAGTATCTTATGCATAATCTCCTACTCAAATATGAATTAGTTCAAAAACCCCAACAACCCACAGCTAAAACAAAAGGTGATCAAGCTCTAATACCACTTATAAGGAAGTTGAAACAACTGAAAATGGGGTATAAGGTGCTTTTGTATGGTTTAGGACATAGAGCACACCCACTTTCCAATTATTTCACTCAATGATAACCCTGGAGATCTTAATACAAAAGAGAAAGAGATCCTACAATAGGGTTGTCCTAGGATATGATTGTAAACTAATGAAGGGTTCACCACAAAGCTAGGGCTTGGAAAGACAAACGTAATGTAAATCAAAATACTTAACCCTAATATGATGCAATTCTTGAATAAATGACCTAAAAGTGCATGAAAATAATAACAAAGGGGTGGGATCTCAGAAGTGTGCACCTCAAAACTTGAAGAAGGCTGAAATGAGCTATGAATTGCTAGAAATTCTAAAATTTTGACCTATTAGGACACATACGCCAAGCTGGGAAAATCCTTCCCAGATCAAGGTTTTTGCACAGGAACGGGTTTATAGAAAAAAGGTATTTGAATCTGCAAAGATCTAGAAAAACACCTGTAGTGGGACTCATATGCCACTTCTGGCATATCAGTCACATTTCACTTTTTCATGAATTCAAAGTTCAGATCTGCACTTCAACGCTTGCTCTTTTCTCCCAAATTGGTTTCCAGACCCAAATCTGTAAAAGTGCCTACAAAACATAGTATAGACTTGATTTGCTTATGGAGCATTTACCTCAGTCAAACCCCTATTTGGTAATTAAACCTTGATAGAGAAATGAAATATGCACGTAAATAATAATGGAAACCCTAACCTTAAGTATGTCTAAGATTAGGAAATTTGAAATGGAATGGAACCCTATTCTAATGTTCAAGAATGAGGTGCATGAATGAAATATGAAGAATAATGACTCACTTTGAGATATCTCTAATCACCCAAGTGATCCCTAACAATGCTTGTACCTTAGGTTGAATGTAGAGTGACAATGGAAGATGGAATCACTTAGGAAACAAGTCATTAGGCTTGGCTTGATGGCTAGTTGCATCTCCCCAACCTAGAATCCATCATGATTCACCATAGACAACCATGATCAACCCTTGACAATGCTAGATCTTGAATGAAAGTGAGCTTGAAGACCTGCAAAAACACTTTAATGCTACTCCAAGACTTCAACTTTGCTTGCTTTGAAACTTGAATGCTCTTGTGAAAGAATGCTTGAAGACTCTTCAATGCTTGAATCTTGAAATTGCTCTTGGAAATTCTTGCTTAGATCAAATAATGACTTAGAAGCTTGCTTATATAGGCATTAACACCCAATTTACCATTAATCAGATCTCAAAATTCAACATCAACCAAAAATTTGAATTAAAAAGTTTATTTTCCTGCTCAAACCCTAAAAAATCCCCAAGTGGGACTCATATGCCAGCCTTGGCATGTGGGTCCCACCTAGCGGACTCATACAACCAAGGTGGTGTATGAGTCTCACCCTAGATTTTAGGGGTCATTTGTTAAAATTTTGAGTGTTTTTGATGATTTTGTCAGGCTTTTAGCTGAAGCAAGCCTCGAGATCCAAATAATGGGTCTTAGGGGCCTAATAATGATGATTTAAAGGGTAATTAATGTAAGGGTACCAAAATAGGTCCAAATTAGGCAAGGAATTGTACTATCTCCAAGAATGGAGTACAATTTTCATTGCCACAGAAGCTAACGTAGTAGAAAAACTTCCTACTCTAATCTTTAGAGGAAGATAATACAAATCTTTACAATAGTTACAAAAACTTAAACAAAAATAAATATAAATATCATGCATACCACAACACAGTGATTTATGTCGTGAAAACCCTTTCAGGAGAAAAACCCCACTCTCCAAAAGTCGCTCAATATATTATTCAAAAATCACAAAGATTACAATATACTTGCAGAGAAAGCTTCTCATAGGAGTATCACCAACTAGAGATCTAAAGGCAACATGACCACTATCAGAGTCTCAAAGTACATCACAATACACAGTCTTAATACAATTCCATCACAAAATAGGGTTTCCTTCTAGGGAAATTCAAGCCAACAAAATATCAACCTTCAAATCTGAGACCTAATGATGAACAGTCCATAATTACAATAATAAAATATATATAAATTTTGGCTTTCACTCCTGAGGCGTGCAACCCTCAAACCCATCGTCAAGGGGATGATCCCTCTGGACCCCTCATAGAGGGGTAGCCCGCCCTCCTCCCCCACACCCCCCATGCTTACCTATCAACAACACTTTATGTAATTGCAAGGTTGAGACACATTTTCCCAACTAAGATTGTCCATGTTTTATGTTCATTTGTTTTGTGAGTAATAACATTTATAGGACCTTCAATCAAGCATCCAATTCACCTTGTATGAGATCAGTACAATGACTTCAATCCATCAAGGAAAGTAGATCTAAGTGGTAAGTTGTGGCACTTATCAATTTATCACTTGTTTTGTCCATTTTTCCTTTGCCCAACCAAGGGTAAGCACTCTTTACATCATCCTAGATGTTGTGGAGGTGGAAACACTAAAATGTGGTTTGACTTAGGCAATCCCCTATAAAACTTAACCCTTTCTCTCATTTCTTGAGTGCAAGTGATAGATTTGAAGAAAAATTGGGGAGGAGATTCAAGGCCTAATTGCAAGACCAAACTGTGGACACGGAAAAAGTATCCCTTTTTCTTTGCTTGATTTTGGAATAATTGATGACAACTTGGAATTAATGAGGCCTTGATCTAGTGCTGTGAGGTATTTTACACATCCACATTAGGTCTTGGACCCTTGCAAATTGAATAAAATGCATGTCTTGTAAAGGTGTTGTAAAGAATTGTAAATGACTTTCACACTTTTCTTGAATTTTATTAAGCATTTAAATCTAATAGTCCTTTCTCCCCCACTTTTGAATTAAATATTATTTTAATTCAAAAGCTAGTTTTTCCCTCTTCTTCTATAATTAAATTATTCATTAGCCTTTTCTCTCCATAAATAAATTATTTATCCTTTCTTTATATCCCTAATTAAATAATTATTTTAATTATTTAATTATCCCTTCTCTCTCCATTAAATAATCATTTTTAATTATTTAATGTTTAGCACTCTACCTTTCCTCTATAATTAAATAATTATTTTTAATTATTTAATTATCTAAAATTATTTGTTCTCACCTTTCTCTTTAAATAAATAAAATTAATATTTTATTTATTTCTCCTATGTTGGCCACATAAATTAAATAATCTTTATTATTTAATTTCTCCTATCACCTCTTTTTCTATGCCAATCTTATCTTCAACCACAAGTTTTTATCTATCCATGTCTTCCTTCTCTCAATTAAACCTCCACCCTTGATTAAGTTATTTTCTAATTTAATCTTGGCCCTTGATCATGATCCTTATTCTTAACTCTCCTCTATAAAAGGAGAACTTTAACCCTAATTCATTAATTAATTGATCATTAATCTATTCATCATTCATTGTCTATCTCAAGTCAAGCAAGCTAGGGTTTAACATTTTGAGTCTTCACAAGGAAGCATCTTCAAGAACATTGATCAAGGCATTCAAGAGCAAGATTCTTCATCCATTGCTGCAGCAATTCAAGATCCTTCATCATGGCAAGTTTCTAATTGCTTCATTTCATTTTTCATGTTTCATTATCTTTTTTCATTATTTTGGTTTAATTACCTAAATGGGTTTAGACCAAGGCAAACCCCCAATCCCTGACAATCAACATTTTCTTTCTTTTCCTTTGTGTGATTGCAGATTTAGGTGCTTAGATGGCTTGGACATGATTGAAGATTAGGTTGAAAACTTGTTGAAGTCATCTCCACTTTTGTAAGGCCAAAATCAACACAAAAAGTCACCAACAGTGCTAAAAATTAGGGTTTCAGATTCGGACACCTAGAGGTGCAGATTGAGTAGACTGGAAGCTACAAAATCCATTTTTGAGTTTTCAAAAAAGCCAAAGTGGACTAATTCGCCCAGAGTGGTGAATGAGTCCCACTGTGCCTATTTTCTAGAGATTTTTGTAGATTTGGATACCCATTTGGCTAAAACGAGACTTGATGTAGTTTTCTTGAACTGGGACTAATTCGCCTAGAATGGCGAATGAGTCCCACCAAGCCTAAAAATCAACATTTTCAAAATTTTAGTCATTTCTAGTCATCAGCAAGTTTACAGGTGCACACATTCAGTTTTACAGCTTTCTATTTTATTTTACTTGCATTTCTATTTGTCTTTCTAGGTCTTTTTGCATACCTCACTATATTTTCAAACACTTTGCATTTCTTAGTTTTGCATACAAAATCAATCTATTTTATCTATCCTTTGCATTTAGATCATCTCATCTAGGCACATTACACCCATATTACAATATTTTTGAGTGTTTACATTGCATTTTGGCCCCATCTTTCCCCTTTTAGGTGAGAAACCTTAGAAGTGTTTGAAAGACCATCGGGTGCCAAAATATTTGTTTACACAAACATTCAAGCATCTCATTGCAACAAATTAGGGAAAAGTGAATTATTTATCTATGGACGAAGTTCCAAAGCTAAAGCCCTAAAGGAAGGACCTATAGACTATAACCTTTTGAGACTTGTTCAGAGATCTAAAAAAGCAACAATTCTAGTCTAGGACACCCATGCCCATGACCAACCAAATTCAACCCAAAGTTGAATGTCAAGTTCTTTTGTCTTTTCCCTCTGCTTCTCTATAATCTATTTTTGTGTCTCATTTTTGTAATGTTTTGTAATTTCACTAGGTTTATATAGGTGCATCATTATCCTAGTTCATTATTACATCACTTCTAAATCATATCTAAACCTGCTACCATAAAAAGGGACCAAAAGCCTGATAATCCATTATAGATCTTCCATTGAGGATAGTAGCCAAGTGGTCTTTTATAATCATTTGTGTGTCCCTAAATGTTAGATGGGCTAAGGTGTGATTTAGACCCTAGATCCCTTTTTTCTCCATCACATATAACATGAACTTTAAATCTAGGGACTAAATGGATCTTGTGATTTTGCTTAGAGAACAAGATTGCAAGTGCAATACAATCTAAAACTAGGTTAAGTATGTTATAAAATAGAGCATATGGTACATTAAAGTGTTAAGTTCAAGTATGAGGTCAATAATTATACCATATATATATATATATATTCACTTTAAATGATGTATAATTAAAAACAAGATATACATTTATATCCTCTACTATTATTTAAATATTAAAAACTATATTTCCTATATTTTCCTAAAAAATGATATTATTTACAAATAAGCATACGAAATGAAACATCAAATTGGAAACCCTCATTTTATAGACAATGGACTAAGGGCAACTGATGTGTATGTGTCATTTAGAAATTTAGAGATTTGGAAACTCATTGTGTTTGATGGTCATGACTATATTTGGAAAAGACCCTTCATCCTTGTGTATTATAAATATTTAACCCCATGGATGTTTTAACACAACTTCATTGGACATACACTTGCATAAGGTCAAACCATTCACATGCCTATATCATGAGACCATATTTATTTTATGGATTCTATCAAATAGCTTATATTCCCTACAAACATGTCAAGTAAATCATTTCTAGCTATAAAATAAAATAAAATAAATCTTTTGTTATGTGTTGATGGATGTCTATACCCTTATTTGAAGCTGCCATTTGGTATAGGAACATAGGATGCTAGTAAAGATTATGGATTTGGATTTACACCCATACCATTTGCATTTCCCAAAATTTTCCAAAACCTTTTCATCGAACCCATTTTATCCAATCATGACATCATACTATACCACATTTCATTGAGGTATTTTGATAAATATTTGACAAAAATCCACCTTCTGTGGACATTAATAGATTCACATTTATGATTTAAAGTTACCATTCTAGAGCTAGATTAGAAGACCCTAGGAAAAAGCTATGAATTTAATTTTAATCCATAATTCTCATTTACCATAGGCCATGGATGCTTGTATTTCCTTGAGGAATTATATCAAATAGTTCATACCCCTTATTGTTGATGAGAATAAATTTTTTTATTAAAATTAGCCAATAGTTAATGTACCTTGTTAATGCTTCCACATTTCGAAATACTATCATATTTGGTAAGATTTATCTCCATTATGCCTTGATGAGCTTTAATACTTTGATCCAAAATATTTATACTATTTGTACACTAATTAATCCTATGCATATACATACAAATGTAACAATATATATTGTTACATAGGCACGAAACTTCAAATGTAGTGTAGCCATAAACATGGTGTACAAAAATTTAAATGCATGTACGAAACATTGTTATCAGCATGATTATTGAATTTTTCACATTCAAATGACGAAAAAATATTGCATAAAACATTAAAAATATGGAATCTCAAATCTCAAAATTATCATATAGAAAGGTATTATTTAGGGAGGATGAGAGGCCATAGTATGGAAAATACCATTGTGCAATCCATAAACATATCACCTCAATGCAATTTAAGTTCGGAAACTTAAATATTCATATTGCGTAAGCATATCTAAATTGGCACAAGACAACCACATTTTTGGCCTAACTCATACACTTTCAAAGGGAGGTCATATCAAACACTGCAACATTTTAATTTATTTCCATATTGGAATTTTCTAGCTTTCTTAGGAACTTTAGGAAGGTGTTTCTCGTAGGAAGAAGAATTTGGAGGTTTATAATGAATTCTATCACAATGCAGATAAGGCATTATTGGCCATGTTGAAGTAAGGATAAATGTTCTTCAAGTTTTTTCTGTTTAAATAGACCATTTTCCAAGTTTTTTTTATAGTAAAATGATGCAATTTGGTTTTGGTGACTACATGTAATTGGTTTTTGTAAGACGTGCAAAAATATAAGATGGAGAAGCATAAATTAGAAAATAAGGTTACCTAACAAGCACGTGATTTTCATTTATGAAAATATAGTCTATATTATATATTCAAAATATATGGATGAAAGTGATTCAATAGCTCAAACTTATACCAAATAGTAATAAATCTAACATGGCTTCAAAATATTCTTAAGAAGGATTATCTTATGGAAATGTATTTAGAGGCTCCACAAGTTAGAAAGCAAACAAATCCTCAACAAGTGCAACCACAAAATTATGGTAAAGAGTGTGTGTACTAATTATTTTGTGTTTGATGTAAATAATATTATATTATTTTTAAAAAAGAATTTTATTAATGAATTTTTAATATACATGCATACACATACATACACTTGTATTAAATGAGAAGAGTTGGTTTAGACAAGTTATTTACTAGAGCATTATAATTATCATAAAATAGTAAATGGAACACAAGCATATTTAAGAATGCCTATATTCCTTCTTTGAATAATCTTCCATGAGACATCATCCTCCAAAGACTTAGAATGGGGGAGAGGGGAAGGCTATTATCAACTAAAGACTCAAACAAATCCCTCACAAGCATAGAAAGATGAGCTATATGCTACATTAAAATCTCCAGAAGAGCAATAATAAAAGACTCAACGCCCTTGACGTAAGGAGGTTCAAAGGTGGAGTGGTCATTCTTAGGCCTTGAGAAGATGACCCATCAAGGGAAATTTTTGAAGTCTCAACATCCCTAAGGGAGAGAGCCACCAATGACTCAAAATTGTAATAGTCAAATGGTCATGAAGGAAATTCCTCCACCAATTCACCTCACCCTTCTTGGAATGAGAATGAGGCTATTTAGAAGCAAGGTTTCCTATAGTGAATCATCTCCTATAGTAGAAGGGAAGACCCTCATATTCAAGTGTTTGAGTCCATGGTTTGTCCCCAATAATAAGGACAATATCCCCAAGTAGATCCTTAGAGGTGTAAATATCCACAAGAATGCAGGCATAGATAATATGGGCAAAGTTTTATGATGTTGTATCCTCCTATAAAAATCAACCGATAGCATTTTTATTAGATTCAAAGCAAGAAAATTTATAAAATTGGAGAGGAAGATTAAGTAGTTTGACCCAAATAGGCATGATACTTAAGGATTATGTTAAAGGGTTAAAGGAGGGAATTGAGTGAGTAGTTTTTTTCCCACATCCAAACCCAACCCTCCAACCATGAGGCTATTACTCATGGTTGTCATTATGTACGGACATCTACCACAACCTCAATATTTTATACCAAATGTCTAGTTGTCTAGAAAATGAGGGCAAACCATAAACCCTCCTTTGTCATTGTACACTCTTTTATGAACACAATACCTCTATTCTATGTTATTTTTATAATCTTGTATGTTCACCTTTTTTTTTGGCTTATATATTTGTAGTTTTGTGGCCTCTTGAAATATTAAGATATAGTATTCAGAATGGATCCATCATTGATGATTGTCACATGATGGAAAATGATGAAAAACTTGTCTTCATGGTGTTCTTGAATTGATTAAATATCAAAGGTATAGGTGTATCCTACACATTATAATTGTTTAAATTAGCTCAAATTTCTTCTACAATAATATGATGCACTCCAATAAAAATTTGAACTAATGTAGTGAATGACACATCAATTTTTTTTTCTTAGGTATTTAATGCATACAAGCCTAAGGTATAGATGTACCCTACACATTATAATTGCTTAAATTAGCTCAAATTTCCTCTACAATAATATGATGCACTCCGATAAAAATTTGAGTCAATGTAGTGAATGACACGTCATTTTTTTTTCTTAGGTATTTAATGCATACAAGCCCACATAAAGTTACCTTAAGAATCTCTTAAACATACTTATTTGTTGAATGGTGATTCAATATTCATAACTTGAATATGGCCCTTTTATAATTCATTATTTTAATAATATTTTTTATGGTAGGTATCCTACACATTATAATTGTTTAAATTAGCTTAAATTTCTTCTACAATAATATGATGCACTCCAATAAAAATTTGAACTAATGTAGTGAATGACACATCAATATTTTTTTTCTTAGGTATTTAATGCATACAAGCCTAAGGTATAGATGTACACTCTACACATTATAATTGCTTAAATTAGATTAAATTTCCTCTACAATAATATGATGCACTCCGATAAAAATTTGAGTCAATGTAGTGAATGACACATCAAAAAAAAATTCTTAGGTATTTAATGCATACAAGCCCACATAAAGTTATCTTAAGGATCTCTTAAACATACTTATTTTTTGAATGGTGATTCAAAATTCATAACTTGAATATGGCTCTTTTATAATTCATTATTTTAATAATATTTTTTATGGTATGATAGTTACTTTTTTTCATTAAAAAATTAATAAATTAAGGAAGTAGAAATAGAGAGAAATGGAAGGTATTAAAGGAGGATCTAAAACTACAGTCTAGTGGGGCTTCAAAAGGGAATTCAAGTAATGTAGGTAAAAAATTTATATTAAGAAACTTAATATGTGTATTTGTGTTTGGGAGTTCAAATTATTTAAGTGTTAAAACCAACAATGAAGCAAAATGTGAGGCTCTTCTTCTAAGGGTTTAAATTATATATTTAGTTAGGCATAAAAATATGATGATTGAAGAGGACTTGCAAATAATGGTAGATGCAATGAATAATACATTATGCTTAAATTAAAAACTCAAGACAATATTAGATAAAGTATCAAAATAGAAAGAGACATTTGAAAGCTTTAAAGTGACATATTCCTCTAAACAATAGAATTATATTATGGGTTATTTAACTAATGAAGGAATAAAGCAAAGAGATTATTTGCATGTTGAAAGTGGCAATGTTATGAATTGGCTAAATATATCTAAACTTTAGAATATTATTGTCCACCTTGAGGTATACAGGCTTAAACTATAGTCTTTGGTCATTATCGCAGTTGAAGGTTGTAAGATATAATGTATTGATGTAAATGAGGAATCCTTTTACTTATAAGGAATTAATGATGGGCAAGCTTGGTATTGGGATGGCATGTATATGTGAATCTAGGTGATTCTAGGTGGTTGTTAGCATGTATATGTGCTATCAATTTGAGACTGTGATAGGTGATTCTAGGTGGTTGTTAAGTTTTCTAGGAGGTATTGTATTAATGACAAGTGGCAATAGTTTTAGTGATCCTTTTTACCTTGTTTAGTTTACAAATAAGGGGACCTACATAATACTCTGGCACATTTATGCATTTCTTAGTAAGGAGGGAACCTACATAATACTTAAGCACATTTAAATATGTCTTCGTAAGAGGAGGAACTAGATGTAACTACCACTTAAGTTTTTCCCTCTTTCCCAACCAAAACTCGATTAAAATTTTAAATAAATTAGAACCCAAATAAGCATGTAATTTTTTATTTCAAAGAAAAAATTTACACAAATGTTTTCGATTAGATTTTGTTTTGGGATGTTAAGGGTGGAAAGTCCAAAGTTGTGTCAATTCCTACTAATAAATATTTTCCTCCTAATAGTAAATGCAAAAGGTATTAGTGTATTAAGGAAGTGATCACGTGGCATCTACTTCATGAATTATTTCCACCTAGCACGGGGTCTTCTGAAAGAAAAAAAAATTGTCATCAAATAAATTAGAATCTTGCCTAGGAAAATAAGAGCCCCTACTTTTTAGATGTTAAATTTTTGGGGATGCCTTTGTGTGGGAAAAGAAATTCTCCCCAATAGCTTAGGAGATTTTGTTGCCATATGTCAGTCATATATAGTTTTTAAGATTCCCACCAATAAATTTAGCAATAATTTATCTTTTAATCAATTTCTAGTACTTTATGTTACTCCAAAAAAATCATGAGATCACTAACTTCCTAAAATTTTAGAGCTTAAAATTTAAAGTTGCACATTGCACAAAACTCACGTAACTGCCTATTTGTGAAAACTCCTAAACATTCTCAACAATGCCCTCTAAACTATTCTCAAATACCCCCTCTATGAGAAGACTACCTAAGTAGATATTATTGCCTTGTAATTATTAGTAATATAAATGAATTAAAATTATTATTATTATCCCACTAACTAGAGTTCACCATCAAATTGTTTAAGAACACATCAAAATCTCACAAAAATTAAAAATCTAATTTAAAATGTCCATAGAAGTCATCACTTCAACTAAAGGTGCTAATGTGTTTAAGTTTGTTCCATTGTCTTGCAATTATTACCAATATAAATGAGTAGAAAATACATTAGTATAATCTCTACTAAAGGTGTTAGTGTGTTAAGTTTGTCCTATTGTCTTGTAAATATTACAAACATAAATGAGTAAAACATACATTTGTTTAATCCCTTTTCATGGAGGTCACATCGAGATAACTTGAACACACTCATCAAAACCTCACAAAGATTAAAAATCCAATTAAGAATGCTAGTAGAAACTTCACTTAAATTGAAACACTATACTCTATTTATTATTCCATATTACTTAAATTATTTTATTTAGTAGGAAAAATTTTAACAAATATGTATGGCACTTCATTATGCTTTTGAAAGTAATTCTATTATTCATTAAAGCTGACCATTTAAATTTTTATTGGTGAAAATATTCATATCCATTCCATTTCTAATTTAATTTTGTGTCCATTTTGAACAAATGTCTTGATCAACAAACACAATCTTGTGCAAAGTTAGGCCATTCCCTTACCATTTATTCATCCATATACACACATACTCATACATTTAGCTCTAAACTATTCTCACATGTCAATGCATTTGCCTTATTTGTCATTTTTACCACAATCAACCATAAACTTAACTCAATTTATTTGTTAGCCACCTACATCTAACTGTTTACACACTGTGACATCTCCACGATCACCATCCCGCTTTGGGCCAACTAACCACATTCACATAATTTGATGATTTACACTGATACTTACATTCATTATAATCATTCAAAGAATCGAGAAATAATAAATTTTAGAACATTGACGAGAATAGTGAATTTCAATTTGGTTCACTAATAATAAATCTAAATTATTGAGCCCTTGCACGTTGTTTTTAATCCTTGTTTATTTACTTTCTGAGAGTTCATTTAGGAAAACTTGCCTCCGTACAATGAATTGACAGCCCTAAAAATATTTCTAAATACCACCAAGTCCCAAAATCTTTAGAAAGAACATAATAGACACTCGTTTATCAGGTGAGTGGCAAAACAAAACATCACCAAGGACGAGTCCAAACCCGAAGTACAGATCCGCAACCACGACTTTGTCCCAAATCTGCAAACTCGTGTTTGACAAAGCATAGATCAACATCAAGACATTTCACTTGCTGGGAGGCACTATTTCAAAAGCAAAATTCAAACAAAACCCAAAATATTTAACGAAAGCACCCATTCGTCGATCATAGAGCTAAGTAACTTTTCTATCGCATTTACATTTCCTGGAATAAGTTGCACCTTGTCAAATTAACAATTTCCCAACCATAATTAGTTAACGTAGGCTGACTGTGTTTGTTTAGTTGTATTTATTTAATCAGCCTAGATTACCCTAAGGAATCCTTATTTTCTTTAACAATGCTGTTATACTACTAATATCAAAAAACGCACCCAAACATTGAAGGGTAGACCCTAGAAATATTTCTCTTCATGACTTAGCCGGATGAAACCGATTTGCAAAACAATTGCAAGGGCAAATAATGGTACACTTAGTTTACTTTGAAATTAAATTAATCGAAAACAGCATTAATGTTCAAAGATCCAATGAATCCAACAATCTATATTCTCTGTAAATCATAATCAGATAAACTTCCCTTCAATTGAAATCACTTGAGCAGAAGAGCATAGGATGATAGCGATGCAATTATGCATTATCTAGATTGTAGTGATTCAAATCTGCCGAAGAATACCAGTTTTTCAAAATAGGTTCTGCAAAGCCTTAGAATGCTAAATTTGAGCATTGATCCCCAATGAAAAAGAAATTATATAAATTAATGGCTATAGCATAAAGACCTCTGAGGAGAATCGCCATAATGGACAATCATATCAAAGCCTTAGAATGCTAAATTTGAGCATTGATCCCCAATGAAAACAAATTGTAAATTAATGGCTATAGCATAAAGACCTCTGAGGAGAATCGCCATAATGGAAAATCATAAGCTGCAACATGCAGTTTCCACTTTCCGTGTGATCAATGGTCCACAATAATGTCAGGTATAGTTAGTTAGTTACTGAATGATAACCACCTCAACAATCTCTAGGGCATGAAACATTTTGACTGCGGATAAACATACTTCAGCTATCTGAAATGCTACACTTCTGTACAAAAAGCACAGTAGCCAATCTATCCTAAGGTAGACATAAGGTTGTAATTTATAATCAGTGTTAAAATTCAATTACAATCTCAAAAATCAAACTTCAAAATTACTTCCAACTGAACCATCACATATAGACTCGCTTCTTAACTGGCTTGCAGCATGGTTGGAAGAATGAAGGTTGATTTTAGTGATATAATTTAAAAATCCGTTATCTGAAATTTTTCATTTGAAAAGCTCTGGCATGTGCACATTGGTTAATTTTGTTCTCTTGGAAAAATCACGCTTCTTCTTTTGTTTTGGTTTCTGCTGGGATCCCTGAACTTGCATTGCAAGCTTTCTGTTGGCAGTGTTGGTTGCAGGTTTCATTCCACTCTTAAATAAATCTCTCTCAAGATCAACCATGTCTTTTGGCAACTCGATTTCTCGATACAATTGCTTCACATCATCGTCAACCTTGATCTTCATCTTTGGGTCATTTGGGTAAACTATATCTTCCTGGGAGTCGTAATTTGATAACAGCCAAATATCACCATTCGCCTTAAGTTCCTGCACAAACAAAGGGAATATTATAATCCTAAAACAGCTTACCAAAATTGAATCACTGACATTTTAAAATCTCTCTCAATGGCAAGAAACTAGAGCGTTTGACAATTGAGACTATGATCCAACTTAACCTGCAAATCATTCACGACAGATGGGTATGCATCCTTCAGGTCAACAACTGCTATGCCTTCTGGACATTTACGTATCAGCACAAGGAGCTCATTTTTGTCCTTTAGGTCATGCTTGGACTGCAGAGAAGTTGAAATAGTTCATTCCAATACCAATATACATCTCACACATATAAGCATGTGTATGTGCACACTACCTGAAAAATTTAAAAGCCTACAGCCAATCTATGCCAGATGCACAGAAGAGTACCCTGTAAGAGAACCGCCGACCATCATAATTGACTTTAACATTTTTCTTCAAACTCTCAAAAACGCCCTTATTGTTATTTATATCCACATAACATGCCTCATTTATCTCCTCTGCTGTAAGAGCCCGCCTAGTCTGTGTACAAAAGACAAAAAGTTATAAGAAAATTAACTCATTAAAAAGTCTGATAATGGTTCACATCAAGATGTACATTCAGGTAAACCATATAAATAAAGGTGAAAGAAAACCCATACTGAGGAAAAAATCCCATTTCTATGTTTCTTCGCATTTTGAGGAGGAAGTAACAATAGAATTAGATTTCAAATACAATTTTGCGTTCTTTAAGCATTACACTAACATCTCATTATATGAAATCATAACCAAGCAATCATAATAAGACCCAATGTTGATGACAACTAAAATTTCAAACACCTAATCAACAAGGAAAAAATGTCATACCCAGTTTCCATACTCTAGTAGCAAATGTGAGGCGTGCAATTATGAATCCAACAAAACTAACCCAAATCATATAATTGTTGGGAGATGTAAATGTGGTCTTCAATTTAAAGTAGGGTTCTCTTCAAGAAATGCACAAATGTGTCATAATAAGCAACAAAACCAAGCAATTGTTATAACGAGGCCCCATGTAAAAACAATTAAAAACCCAAGCACTTTGTGTAAGATAAAAAAATTAATATCCAATTTCTATACCCTTACTAATAAATGTAAAAGTATGCACTGACCTGAGGCAAATGCTCATGAATCCAAGAAATATAGCCAGAATAATGTAATCATTATGGCTATAAACATGGTAAGCACTTTACTTTTGTGTGTGTTTAATTTGTTAATATTTCCTAATTTGGGTAAGAGATTAGGAATAGGTAATGACCTACTTAATACTAGCTAGTAACTTCAGGAGCATTTTCAGTAACTTCAGGAGCATTTTCCGCCTCCTGTTTCATGTGTTCATCGCAGCATTAGCAATTAAATCACAGAGATTGGGGTAAGCCCACACAAGAGACAAATCATTCAAACAATTTCACACAAGCCTGCAGAAAAATCTGTTTGAGTGTTTCAAAGAAAATCCAATTATAAAATTATTAGGCTGTCCATGAAGTGATGCAATATATACAGATCAAGAACACTTATTAAAGTGTGATCATGATAGTATCTCCTGTTATTGCACTTCTCGAATGTAATTTGCAATTCAAAACCTTTTTGGAAATCTTCAATTGCTATGGCACGATAAGAAGGATATCAATCTTTTAAGTCAAAATATTGATGTTCATAGGCTTCAATAGCTCCTATCAGGGCCAAAAATAAAGAGTATTGCTGTATGCTTGTGCAATAGACTTGGATTGTTCAATAAGGAAGCCCCAAAAAATACGGGCAAAGAAATCTAATTACAAATGAAAATTATATTTTAATACTTTCTTCACTTATATGGTTCAAACAGTTGTTTCAATAAACCTTAACTAATCATTATTCTAGCTTCCAGAGTTCCACGGGCAGACTATGTCTGCTTCTGTTGAGACACTTGGCCATGTGCCTTCCAAAAACTGTAAGCATTGGGCAGGAGTTTCCTAGGCCTACTAGATCGCTTATTTCATTATTCCACCCAATAATAGCTAGAGGGTGTGATGCATGTTCTTCAGCTTCGCCAGATATTGGCACTAAAAGCAGAAGACATGTCAGGCTGTGCACATACCACACCTTATGGAGAAACCCCCATACTGTTAACATTACAGGCAACACAGAAGAACTAATCATCCTTGTAAACAGTGTCCAGCTTCCACAGTAAGGCTCATATGGCCTGTTTTCTGATATCTTTCAGGAGATCTTGAACCTTCAATGTCATTATAATGATGAGGGAGAAAGCACATCTAAGGATAAGCCCACCAACTTCTATCAGGCTTGTACATCTGATAACTTTAGCAACTAAATTTCACCTGTTGGAAGACTAGGGTTCTCACTTACTGTATACCCGGTGACTGTTTTTCCTATACTTTATGCTTTGTACTGTATAGTATCTTAGAGATGTTGAATTTGCACTCTTTCAACTCACGTTTAGTTGAAACTTCTCATTTTTTCCCTTCCTCTGTATCTATACTTTCTACTTCAACTGACCTACTCCAATCACTTGAGACATTAATTATTAATAGAATACAATTTCATTTCATTTCTTTGAAATTCGACTAGAATGGCCTCCTTTACAGACCATTCACATGTCAAATGTTGCATGAGCATCTGTATAATGATAATTTAAGGGAAATTAAAAAGCTTGGTCCTCAAAATAATATCTTCTCAATATTTTCTTGTAATAGATTCTTATTTCTTAATTATTCCCTTCTTAATGTTCCAATCAAATGTCTATGATTCCATGAATCTTACCACCCTTTGTCAGTTATTTAAACCAAACACCTTGGTACATCCTTGTCAACAGAAAAAGTGGTTCCCCAGTCACGGGTCTTTGGTGCACAGTATGACAGGTTTTCAGGATGCATTCTCTAAACAACTTGAGGCTGCATTTTGCAAACTACAAACGTATATGGCCCAGGCTTGTATTCCAAGTAATATGTTGACTGAACAACAGTAGCAGATGGATTTACTTT
Organism: Sequoia sempervirens; assembly: GCA_007258455.2. Taxonomy (NCBI): domain Eukaryota; kingdom Viridiplantae; phylum Streptophyta; class Pinopsida; order Cupressales; family Cupressaceae; genus Sequoia; species Sequoia sempervirens. The sequence continues at coordinate 97,813 of VDFB02348938.1, read as the reverse complement.
CCCTGGAAAATCTCTGTCCATATCACAAAAGGAAGACAGACATTAGTTACTCTTAGGAACTGCTAATCTTAACTAGATTATAAAAAAATTCTTGGAAGGATTGTCAAGCAAACCAAATAACAGGTAAAATGAACTTCATGTATTGGTTAATTGTGATGTACCAACTAATAACAAATTGGCATATGCAATAAACGGATGCACAACCATTAGAGATAATGAACTTCATGTATTGGTTGATTGTGATGTACCAACTAATAACAAAGGGGCATATGCAATAAACAGATGCACAACCATTAGAGATAATGTTGAGATAGGATCGCCATAAGTAGTTATATAATGAATTTTAATATGCTTATAAAATATTACAACTTTGACACTCTAGGGTTGAGTATGCTTTTACTGTTCTAATCAGACACATAAAGGTTATGCTCAAAGTTACACATATACATCTATGTAGTGTGATCTACTTTCCATCATACAGTTAAACATTTTCCATGAGGAATAATGTCTTACAAGGTTCATCCGCAAGCTTGCAAATTGCACCACAACAATAGCACAACCATAACCCGAATTCAACAACTTCTATTATTTATCTAATATTTTTTTTCCCTTTCTTGAGCGATACATTCTAAAAGGGCTATTATGAATAGAGTGTCTATCCAGATTGTAACATATTGTTAAAAATAACTTCCATAGGTGAACAAATTGTTTAACAGTTCATTAAGAAAGTGTTCCTTAGTATTTGTGAGATGGCCTGCAATACGGCCATATCCCATATAGTACAGGGCCATTGGTTCTGCTACTTTGTTTAGTAATGTTGTGAAATCATTGCTTCCTCCTTTCTTTAATAATCTTTGCTAGTCAAGTAAAATCAAATGTGATGAGGACATACTACGTATTTAGAAAATTGACTATAATCCACATGCAAGTCAGATGATGGAAATAAAGTAAAAGTAAGAGTGTTACATAGGTAGCTAGATATTAAGTACTTGACAGCTGCAAAAAGTAGATAGCAATTAACTAAAAAGTAGATGGACAGCTGGAACAAATGTAAAGGGTAGAGGGACAGCTAAAAGTTAAAACAACTGTAAAGGGTGGATAAATAAATGAAATTGTATAACTTTTTGCTTATATATAAAAGTTTCTCTTATATAATGGAACAATAGAGAAACATATTCAGCAATATTGTCTTATCAATTGGTATCAGAGCCTAACAATTAGGCATCCTCATATGTAAAATTTTCAGCATGTTTTTGAATTGCGAAATATTCAGCCTTTGATGTGCACCCTGTGCACATCCAGCACACTGCCTAACAGTCAAGCCTTCCATATTTGAAATATTCTGCAAATTTTCAAATTTCAGATTACTTAGCCTCTAATATACTCCTAATGTATATGAAGCATACCACCCTTTAATTTCTAAAAAATATTGTTTGTTTCCAAATTTTCAGATTTGCTAAGCAGTCTCTATCTTCTTGTTACAGCTATGATACTTTTTGTAGCTATTTACCAGATTTAAGGTTAAAAGTAAAGACATTCTTGGTCATAAATTTCTGATTTCAAGTTTCTTGGCTGGTGTTTTAACATGCACAATCCAACAGCAACAAATTTTAGTATTGAACCATTTCAGGACCCTCATGATCTAAGCTTCTTATTCATGACTTTGTTCTTGAAACAATTGCAGCTTGTTAGTTTTTATTTGTACTGTAGCATTATGCATTGCATATTATCATTTTTATTTTATGGATAATTCAGGCACTGTTTAAAACACTAATTAGAACCCAAAGGCTACTCAATGAATGACAAAAACTAAGACATTTCAATTCCGCCTTATGTGGCAGATGATTTGCATATCCCAGTTATCGATCAAACCTCATACAAACAATACATCATCAAAATAACGGTTCTGCCTAGAAATGTGGCTTCATCTACATAACCAAGCTTGTTACCCTCCCTAAAATTGTCAAGGAAATGGAGGATTGCACTTTTCCACCATCTATGAAATATCCCCTAGGGTTTATAGATCCAATTTATAAATCTTAACTCTACATAGATTCTTCACAATCACAATGTTAACTCAAAAACACAGTAATACTCAGAATTCTGGAGAATTTTAAGGCCAAATAATTGCAGTGCGTGATACACAATCAATTACCAAAATCAGAGAGAAGCTGGATAAAACTCAGATCTGGTATAAGCTTACAAAATTGAAGTCTTCTCACAACTGCTGAAGACTCTGAAGCGTGAAACCCTCAGTTAGCAGTGCCCTAATCGCCCTAACTCCTGTGCAGCAAGCTAACTCCAGAGAGCAAGCGCCCTTCTATGACTGGTCACCTCTGTAGGGTTTGATCAGAAAATACTCCCTCAAATCAGCTGCTGTAGGTGATGCCCTAGCTGAGTCAGCGGACAGGTCTGTTTTGTTAATGTCAGCTGTAGTTGCCTGAAATCCAATTTTATTCTCTAACAGTACTGCAGAAATTCGCCCAGCACTCCTCTTAGGATCCAACAGTAACTAGGATAAAAATAGGTAGGTGGATTGGATGACCTGCTGCCTGTTTCCGCCCTGTTGCAGGCCTTTATAAATGGTGAACACCTGTAGATTAGTACTGAAAATAGGGTTCTGAAAATGCAAATTTGAGTGGACAAACTGATTAGGAAGGCTAGGGGTTTCGTCCTAACCTTGCAGGTAACTGGGGTTTCCGTCCCAGCAACCAATTCAGGAAATATTCCCAAACTTCTAATCAAATTCTCCAGATTGCCTAGAGTGAAAACTTGAGTGCCCATTTATACCCAATTGGAATAATTCACAATAGGTCGACCTTGTGTGACATTGAATTTCCTTTGGCGCCACAAAATTCAAAGTGAGTCGGCTCCAAAAGAATTATTATTATTATTAGAATAATTAATATTACTATTAATATAATTATATATAATATTGTGATTTATTATTATTTTTATTTCTTTTAATAAAGTGTTTACAAAAAACATAAAACAATATAAGTAAATTAATATTAATATTTTATTTCCCCCAGCGGAGGGGACATGACAGTCAAGCAATAACAACTTTGGAAACTCTATCCACTTCATGCCAAGACAGCATAACATGGATTCATGCTTATCGATCCTGGGCACTATAACAAATAAACCATCTTCTTCAACAGTAATCCTCACCAACTCTAGCTTCCTCATGGTCTTTGTCTTCTCAGTGACCTCAACATCACATGTTACTCTTCCAGATTGGTGACATGAATTTTACCTTGGAATTTACAAATTCTGATCGTGATACCCCAAACTGTTGATTCATAACTGCACAAGGAAAATATGAGTGGAATCATCATACCATGGCTGTCACATTCCAGCTTTTTGCTTTGAATCGGAGTTATAAAGGCTGGAAACCATTCTGTCCCAACTTTGAACACTTTATCACTGATTATGGATTGTAAACTCCTTCCCGGTGTGACTGGAAACACTTTTTTGGCTGCAAGGAAAGTGTGGAGTGTGCTGGACATTTTGAGGACAGCAGACCTAAAATTTGGAGCCATATTCTCAGTGACCCTTGGCTCATGTCTTATGTAACCCATATTCATTCCAGCTATGTCAGATTTGTTCTCCTCAACCCTCAAGTTCCATTCAACATTTATTTTCTTTGGTAACCACCTGAGAAGTGTAATTCGAACATAACCACAAAAATCCAAACACCATTGTAATCAAGCATCTTACCCCTAAGAAGAATTGTGACTATCATTAAATGATCTTTCTTCCACAGAGTCATGGCAACTCCTCGGTATCCTTCTTCAATGTCTTGGACTGATATCTCTTATTTCTTGAATTCCGTCTCCATGATGAACTCCCCCATAGGATGTACCTTTGACTTGCCTAGTATTATGCTGAACTCCCTCATGACGTATAAGTTGTTGCATTCCATGAATCTGCCTACTATGTTGGCTAGCTGTTGCACCCACTTGTTCTGCTTATGTGGTGAAGGATCCCAAATACCTACTTGAGCTTCATGACTATACCAATGAGCTGGAAATAAATCACCACAACTCACTTGTAGTCTCATCCAAATCAGCACTAGGATGGCAGGAATGAGTGTTATCCCTAATGGAAACCTTCCACCCGCATTTTCATGCAAGGAAATCTTCTCACAGTGCATCAATCTACTGCTGTTTATGTCTGTAAAAATCAAAATTAATAACATTAAAATAATGCAATAGCTGCAGGTATGGAAAACCTTGTCAAACATTAGACATGTGGTCGGTGTAAAGGCAGTGGACAGTTAAACACAAACTGAAAACTCTCTAGCAGAGGCTGCCAATTGAAAATTACTTTTTCCCATGGCTGGAAATCCCTGTAAAACCACTTGTGTGAATGCCAACGGAGTAGGGTGGTGGCTGCTAACAGTAATGACAGCAGTGTTAGGACTGGAAATTAGGTTCATTGCCGTCATTGGAATGCTTCTGCTGTCATCAGAGGATAGCACATTGATCAACCTCCTCATGCTTCGATAGTGATCTCCTGCATAGTTTCCCCAATTCGGATTCATCACATCATGCTCTCTTGCATTCATAAGAACTCCCCTTATCACTGTACCAATGACTGACATACTCATGAGATTAGCTAGCGTGCTAGTGTATGGGATTAGAATCAGCAATCTAAAGTCTGAAAATATTAGGGTCAGCAACCTAAAATAGGTACAGCAGTTAATAATCAGTAATATCGACAATTTGGAATGTTGAAATAACTTAATAGTAACTGAAAATCCCCCCACAATCATCTGCACACTTTTGAAACCCTTCAAAATCAGCAACCTTGTGATGGAACATACTTGTTCATCTGCAAATAGCAAATTGTAATGGCAGGACATATGGAGAACAGCAGATATAAAGTTGCAAACCATTTTTATTGTGGCCTTTGGTTCATGTATCTTGCAGCCAACACTTATCCCTGTCCTATTTAGTTGGTGATATTCAACAAAAAATTCCCATTTTGCAAATGTCTCATTGGGTAACCACCTTAGGAGAGTGTTAGTGAGTACATCCGAGACAAACCACACATTATCATAGTGAAGTATCTTTCCTTGAAATATTCCTGTGGTCCCTCTAACTTCCTTGATGGAGACCCATGATGTAAGAATTCTAGAAATATCGCCTAGGATTTATAGATCCAATTCATAAATCTTAACTCTACATAAATTCTTCACAATCACAATGTTAACTCAAAAACACAGTAATACTCAGAATTCTGGAGAATTTATGGCCGAATAATTGCAGTGCTTGATACACAATCAATTACCAAAATCAGAGAGCAGCTGGATAAAACTCAGATCTGGTATAAGCTTACAAAATTGCAGTCTTCTCACAACTGCTGAAGACTCTGAAGCGTGAAACCCTCAGTTAGCAGTGCCCTAAGCGTCCTAACTCCTGTGCAGCAAGCTAACTCCAGAGAGCAAGTGCCCTTCTATGACTGGTCACCTCTGTAGGGTTTGATCAGAAAATACTCCCTCAAATCAGCTGCTGTAGGTGATGCCCTAGCTGAGTCAGCAGACAGGTCTGTTTTGTTAATGTCAGCTGTAGTTGCCTGAAATCCAATTTTATTCTCTAACAGTACTGCAGAAATTCGCCCAGCACTCTTCTTAGGATCCAACAGTAACTAGGATAAGATTGGGTAGGTGGATTGGACGACTTGCTGCCTGTTTCCGCCCTGTTGCAGACCTTTATAAATGGTGAACACCTGTAGATTAGTACTGTCCTGGATTAGTACTGAAAATAGGGTTCTGAAAATACAAATTTGAGTGGGAAAACTGTTTAGGAAGGCTAGGGGTTTTGTCCTAACCTTGCAGCTAACTGGGGTTTCTGTCCCAGCAACCAATTCAGGAAATATTCCCAAACTTCTAATCAAATTCTCCAGATTGCCTAGATTGAAAAATTGAGCGCCCATTTGTACCCAATTGGAATAATTCACAATAGGCCAACCTTGAGTGAGATTGAATTTCCTTTGGCGCCACAAAATTCAAAGTCAGTAGGCTCCAAAAGAAATATTATGACTATTACAATAATTAATTTTATTATTAATAGAATAATATATAATATTGTGATTTATTATTATTTTTATTTCATTTAATATAGTGTTTACAAAAAGCACTCTAAGTAAATTAAAATTAATATTTTATTTCCCCCAGCGGAGGGGACAAGACAATCTATACAAGATTCTTGCAATCCTAACCATAAGGCACCAGGCAATCCACAAAATGGTTGCACAACCCACAATGAAGATATTGTTTTGGCGACTATAACTCTCCTACAACAAGGTCCAGATGCGAGGAAGTCATTTTGACCAACACTTCACCACCCTGCTGCCCCTTCTAGTGGTTGTATTCATTGGACAAGGCATTTAATACCACACCGAACCTATTCCTATCACTCCAACTACAGTACAATTTTCTTTCTTGTGCCATTTGCAATTCTAAAAACCAATGATGAAATTCATATCGCCAAACCCATTCATCAGTTGACAATGGATCTTGATCCTCCATGAGCTTCCTCACAGCTCCACAAGGAACTCTTCACAGTTTCAGCATTGGCATTTTCTCCTGCTTCATTGTGTCCCATACATTCTGATCTTGAGCAAAGAGGGAATTTTCATGCAAAACATCACTTTCTATTTGGATCCTCATATGACAATCTTTTTGGCATCAACAATGTATTTCAGTCTCCCAGATATTTAAATCACCAGTGTTCCAACTATTCTCATTTAAGATTTAAAATATATCCATTTGGGGAGTCCCTTGTCACTGTTTGTGCCTTACATGCACTTCACACACCCTGCTAGATTCTATTTTCTAATGACTCATCTTCACAGCTACACGGTGGTTGTAATCTATCTGGGGAAAATGAGGTCAATTTCGTCTAAACAGGGGAGAAATAGTGTGGGCATACCATGTATTCAGAAAGTTAATTACAGTCCACATGCAAGTAGGTTGCAAAAAATAAAGTAAAAGTAAGACAGTTGTATAGGTAGCTAGATATGAAATAGTTGAAATCTGGAACAGCTGTAAAACGTAGATAGCAATTAACTAAAAAGTAGATGGAGAGCTCAAACACCTGTAAGGGGATGATGAACAGCTAAAACTACTATAAAGGGCAGATGGAACCACTGTACAGGATGAATAAAAAATAAATATAAGTAGGAAGACAACTAGGTACACTAAATGTCATTCCTTTTTCCTATATATACAAGCTTCTCTTATACAATGAAACACAGAAAAAGCATTTATAAAAATAGACATCAAATTGGGATATGCAAATTATGCTTCCTTTTGTTTTTATTGGCATTGTTTATTGCACATATTTATTATTTATTCATCAAGGATGGTAACTTCTTAGACAGATGTCTCAGCCAGAGATGACTAAGTATGTCCATATATCAGCCAATTAGAGATCCCCCCACCCCCCAACTGTATTCTCCTTCAGAGAAAACAAATATATATCTCATTTATTTTTGCAACCATCAAAGAAAATCAAGGGCATTCTCACCTGTTTTTACATGTTGGTGGAAATGCCCAGCCCCATATGGTCCACCTCTCAATTGTTTTAAATGACATGCATGCAAAGATATTGCAAGAGCTTCCAATCGGCACATAACAACCTCGGATTTCTATGGGTTTGAGCTATTTACTTTATCATTTCAGTACTTTCAACTTTCTAGTAATGAATTAAAAGGTCTTTAAAGCATAGGGAACTGACATATTGTGTCACATCTATGCTAAATTTCTCTCAATCATTATCTATTTAAATAAAAGTTAACATTATCGATTTTGATGACAACACATTACAAATGAACGTTGAATGTTGGATTTTAATTTAATAATAGCAAGTTTAGGAATGTTAAATTTTGTTATCCTTATTTTCCCATTTTAAGAATCCTCTAATCACAAATCCGGTTGCAGCTAAGATTTGTGTATAATTGTAATGAGACAACCCTATGTCTAATATTTCCTGCCTAACAGACAAATTAAATTATTTCTGAGGTTTTTAAGCAATGGTCTTTTTAAGCCATGAGGTTGTATTTTCATCAAAAGGCTGTCTACCAATCAAAAAGCTTCAGTATTGATTTTTCAAAGTGATGGTGGCACCATAATGGTACATTTAATTATATATTTGTAGAAGAATCCTGCCATGAAATTGTAGGTTTATCGCGAGGTTGTAAAATTTGATCAGTATTAACTTGGCATATACGGAAGAGATGAAAATTTCCCCAATCTTGTATTGCCTTCTTGAAAGCATAATCTTCATGTTTCCTACCCAGTAGTTTGTGCATCAGTATTAACTGTAGGATCAACATAGTTCCATTTTTTTATGCTAACCTGATCATGTCACTCTTAATAAGAAAGTAGCATTAATTGTTCCAAAATGAAGATCTCGAAACTAACTGGCAGATTTTGCACCCAACTCTAATATGGGACATACATTGAAATTTTGAAGTAATAAATCAACAATTCATTGACATATCTTTACATTAATTCATTATCATCAAGATACACAACTCCCACAAGAATGCCTGATTTTAGGGACATGCTCAGAATTTGGTTGCAAAGAAATATTCATGTAACAAATGTAGAAGGCAGACTGAAAATGACCTGCAATTGTGGATCAGTAGCTCAATTGCAAGATTATCCAGCTTGAAGGCTAACAAGTCATGATTGCATGTCTGATGTCAGTACAGGGTATATGCCTAACTCTAATACTATAAATAGGGATTGTATTTTTCCATCTTACAAATACATTGAGACAGGAAATTGTTTTTGCCAGGTTAGAATACCATACATAGCTACTCCATCACTATAGGCACAACCATGGGCTCCATTAAAAACAAGTTAAGAAAACAATTAAACATAGGGTCTAGATTTCAGAATTATCTTATAGAAGTGTTGAGTAAGAGAGTAAAGCTTCCCACAAGGAGCAGAAACTCAGGATCAATTCCTCAAATGCTAGGGAATGCATACCCTAACAAGCACTGCCACCTGAGGAGTTAGGAGAGTGATTATAGATAATAACTGAAATAGCATGCCCTTGTGGGAAACCAAATTGAGCATGACAGAATGCTAGATAGTTATGGATTGCATTTAGAAATGATATGAAGTTGTTGGTCTTGATTCAGCTGGGACTTTCTGGTGGCATTCTGTTACTTGGGATTCAAATTTTATTAAGATAATCTCTCCTTGTCCTCTAAATGACTGAAATTCTATTTGTTTAGACAGTTCCAATCATAAATGAAACTACGTTGTTACACATGTGTGTGGTCTACAAGGAGTTGAGGAAAACCATTAAGCAAGTGTACAGTCCATATAGATACTATTTAGTATTTTATTGTGATATTATAATATTATACGTTATTAATATTTTATAAGGCTAATAAGTAATAATTTAATAAATATTATTATACATTAAATATATATATTCTTGATTTTCAGCTATAAATATGTATATATTTCTGATTTTTATATGTTTTTGTATTAACGAACCCAACCCCAGAAATTTTTTTGCCTGAACCCACAAACCAAACCGTCAAACCAAACTTGAATCCAAAAGCGAACCGGTAACTTAGGGAATAAATGAAGATGAAAGGGCAGTTTATAGTAGAATGGCCAGAAAGATTTCTGCTCAGACCCAATGGACTCAAACGACCATAGCTGTGGATCTCAGTTCTTGTTGAAGAAATGCTGGGATCTGTGAAAAGCAACCGCTTGGAGGACTGTTCATTGTTTCTTTCTAAATCTTGTCAGTGGTTAGATATATCTTTGAGTTTGACAGATATTTTCCTGCAAGGAGTTTTTAGCAGGTATATGTTTAGCTTTTGTTAAGGGCTATGGGTCATTTCATTATAGTCATTTCAACTTTCAAGTTCCTTTGGAAACTTGGGATTGCCTCTGCTCTGTTTTATAAGGTGATGAATGTGCCATTTGGTCTCTTTTGGCAGTCCTGAGTCTTTGGTTTTTGTCTCTGTATTCTGACATGCATGCTCTAACTCACATCCAAGCGGTAAGCATAGGAAGAATCACACAAACCATTTTTAGCAATATAGGTTAACAGACTAGTAAATTGTCATATTTCCCAAACAAAAAAATTGGACCTCCAACATCATATTACAAATCCAGCACTCTGGATTTCAGTTCATGAGAAGCCAATATTGGAAAAACTGCCCAAAAAGCAGGGACTTCTAATTATGCCACTTTAGATGCATCCCAGACCACCATTCTCAATGCAAAAGACAGCAATTAAAGCCTGTTTAGAAATTTCCAAGTGATCTACAAAAAAAACTCCAGCCAAAAAGTAGAACCTGGGAATAAATGTATCTGTTGAATCATCAAAGAACTCCAGGTAACGTGACATGTTCAGCTACAAAGACAATTCAAGATCTATTTTCAAGGAGATGCAAGATTTAGATGGTAGACAAGATGCTAATGGATCTATCAAGCACAAAGAGTTTCCACCTCTTGTTTAAGCAAATCCAAGCTCTGCTGACAGTGTTGATAGTTTTGGCCCTAAATTGTGAATGAAACAATTCAGAAGCATCTTAAAATTTTAAAGGAGAAAAAACATTATCCCAAGGACATTAAAAGATCATTCAAAAAGCTACAAAATCCAGGTCATATGAAACCACCAGTAACTTTAGTGAGCCAGAAACAACTCCAATGCATGCTATAATAAAACATAACTTGGAATCAGTTCCAAGGAAAAATGGAATTGCATCAATTCTTTCCTTTATGAGACTATATTCAGAAAACTTGAAAGCCAATTATAATATTATTCTATTCTCATAAAAAAGAAGCATGTTAGGACCAGCAGTCCTAACTATTTCTTCCTAATTATTTGCTTTTGTATTAAACTTTATTAATAAAAGCATTGGGCACACAAACTTTGTTAGTTATCCCTTTTGTTAAGTATATTTATCCCATATGCATGGGAAGTAGTAGTTCCCTTGAGTAGTATTAATTTAAAATTTTAAACAGAGAGTTTAGCTAGAAGAATGGGTTATCCATGAATTATATTGTATTCAGCATTGTTCAAAGGACACCCTCTCCAAGAGGCCAGCAATATATTGTAATGTGATTTTGTCATTTCAATGCAATATTGTTCATTGTGTTCTCATTTACAGCATTCATTTATGGCAAGATTCTGCAAAGAAAAAAAATCACACTCCCAGATTTGGACATGGATGGTAATGCTAATATAATCACATTGGAAATGCTGCAAAAATTCTCTGTCAGCAAAGCAATTGATGGAAACTGTGCAAAATCAGAATTAATTATGTAGTTTCAGTGGTTCAGTTGTGATTTTAAATTCTCTGCTGTTATCTTTATGTCCCAGCTTATTTCCCCTTAATGTTCAGATGATTAACAACCGATAATAGATGAATGTAGCTGATACTCCTGAATTAAGGTTTCACATAACTGCCTTGATTTGGAACCAGTAGGCAGTAATAACAAATTCTCCCAGACGATTAAAAAAGAAAATGGAACCAAGACCTAAATACCTCATAAAGGAGGTCAATAACACGTTTGATCTGTGCACCAACTGCAGATTTTCTAATGCTGTTAATATGCTGAAGCCTCTCTGTATCATTTGAAAATTTTTGACCTTGAAGTGAAGAAGCAGCAACAGAAGGAGAAGAAGCCACTGCAGCATGCTTTGAATTGCTGTTCTTGGAGGAGGGTGGTCTTGATGCTGCAACCTTTGCCAATGTCGATTGACAATTAGCTTGCTGCTTCTTGAACTGATCTAATTTCTTATTCAAATCCATCTGCAGAAAACTAAACAAAATAAACAGTTAGATCAATTTAAAATCATAAACATATACAGGTACCGAGATTATAAAGTATTAACTATTAAGTATGGCTATAATAACATTTTTATTCATACCCTAAATGGATAGGTGAGTTTGTGCAGCATTGAAATATGGATACTTTAACACTTGAATCCGAAACAAGTAATAGTGTGGAGTTTTACGATAACATTCAAATTGAAAATCAATAACCAAGGTTGAGTATTGAAAATAGGTAGAATTAACTGGTCTAAGGGCTGTCATCCAGATGTAATTAACTGAAGTTTACCGTTGCTGCCACAATTTTGAGTCTCAGGGCTGCATGCACATTGCGGCTAACCGAAAAGTCATTCCCAGGATTTCTGTACTTCCCACCCAAATAGACAAGTTTACCAATCAGGGAAAAAAATATTTCTATTATGCACCTAAATGAATCAGGAGAGGATTTCATTCTCCCATTGCCCGCGTGCCTAAATGCCCTCCATCTCACAATGTCAGAATAACCTCGTGCAAAAGCAAGGGCATTTATGCACTTGAACACCTCTAGGGCCAGGTCAATGGGGCCAAGGTTCTCCCTCAACTCCTACAAGAAATCCCAACATATGGACATACATTTATGGACCACTATATAGGTCCAGGAGGCCAAAGTTCTACATCAATCCTTGCAAGAAAGTCCAACTTAAGGGCACTCTTTAATGCACTCCACTTTACAACTCAAGGAGGAAGAGGTTTTGCCTTCTGTCGACATCAGGAGTACAAGGAGAGAGCACACCAAACCAGTCCACCTGCAGGTGGTGCACTGCCTAAAGGCCCTAAAACTACAATGATACATTTGTAATTGTGTCAGCCCGGTAACAGGTTCGACATAATGTTGTATTAAGGATACCCTATAGCCTTACCCTCACGCGTCAATTAAATGACCGAACCTCTCAGTTTTTATCTCTAAGAAAAATTGTTTATACGCGAAAACGTATCTAAACAAACTTCATGGCAGCCCAGAGCCTCACCCGGACTCGTGGATGGCAAGTTCGTGTTTAATAGTAAAGTTCGTCACGAGGTCGAATCTCCATATGGACCTCTAAGAGGGATTCCACATACACCAAATTCTTTTCTCCCTTGACAGAGACTAACCTAGCCTTTTACAATCTCAGTGCTAAACTCTAAGATGAAATATAGACATATCCACAAACTTATACTCACCAAACAATCCCTACGTTTCGGAATCTCGTTGCCGAATCCTAAGGAAAAAAATGAACACAGCCATAAATCTGTAATGCTTTAAAAAACATGCTCTTAAATCTTTGATGTTTAAAACAACGTAACCATAAATTCAACCAAAAATGAAAAAAAAAAAAAACTCATAAATTTTATTTTACAAGTGTACCCATAAATTTCATTTACTTTAACTGTAAATTCATTAATCTGGGAATCAAAATCTTACAGTTTTGTTCTCCGGATGCTGCTATATTTTAAAGCCCTGATAAAAAAATTCTATCAATCAGAAATTGGGTTCGATTATTCAAGTGAATTTCAGCCGAAGAGGAAGATCCCACGCCTGACATCAAAATTAGGGTTTTTATTTACTACTGTTCATGTTCAAATGTTTTTGTAAAAGCACGAAAAATTATTTATGTTTCATTTTGGCAAATGCAATTGTAAGTGTACCAGAAAGCTGGAGGATGTTGTATATTCGGAAAATGGGCGTCTTCTTCTCTGCAATTAAGAAACTCCAACTGTGAAATGAAAATGGATTTTAACCAACTGAATGTCGGGCCTCTGGATTTTTCAAAACAAAATGACTTTATTTGTTTGTGGATTTAGGCCTCTCTAATCAGTTGAATTCAGTCCGTTGTTAAAGGAGATAGATCAGTTGAAACTCTGACGTCTTACAGATCGAAGCAGGAGGTGAATTTTTCCCCAAGGTTGAAGATTTCTTCGATCAATCGCAAAGAGAAGAGTTTTTGTCAGCCTGTTATAATATATAGTGATGTTTTGATCGCGAGCCTATAGAACACAAGCACGACAACCTACCTCACGGCTTCTCATTTAATCACTTTTATTCCCTTCTTATTCGTCCACCCTTCTAAAGAGTTCGGAGCTTAAAACTATTGTTTCAACTTTTGGGTAGTCACGATGAATGTATAAGAATTCATTATGTTCACAAAGGTTAAAAAGTAGTCATTTAGAAGTGACATCCAATATCCATGCATAGATGCCCTAATAATTGTGTGCTTCTAGTTATGTTATCCTCATAATCCCTTAAGTTATCACAAATATTTTGCAGTGTTTATTTATACATGCAGTAGAATGTAAAACAATATTCTTGCGGGTCTCCTCATGACCCACTGCATCTTATTTGTTGTAATTTCACCTCAACTCACATGCTCTACATTTCCACGGCTTGTCCCTCTCAACTCTCAATTTCTCAAGACTCCTCACACACCTACAACAATTCTCTCGAGCTTCTCAAACAATTCTACTGTGCTTCCTCTATCCACCCATCAGTCCTAACATAAGTTGTCTCACGTTCGGTGATCTGCTTATGCACTCAAAACCTCTGGGTTTGATACAATTTGATGCAAGACAACTACCTCAAGACACCAAAAATAAGAGATAGGTATAGCAACCCATAAATTTAAATTCAAACAAATCTAAAACTATACTCAAACTCATGGCACACCTCTTTTTGAAAATTATTTTGAACCATCAAACCAATGCCTTTTCAACTGAAAACTTGGAAAATGAAAGCCCCCACATTTTTCTATAAGAAAATAAATAGTTCATAATTTTTCTCCCAACAATACCCCTCTAATTTTATAGACAAAAACCTCAAAAACCTTTATTTTCCCACATTCAACAACAGATAAAGATCACATTTAAATGATGAAATGAAATGCTTGAAGATCCAAATCAAATTTCCTCACACAAAGTGAGACTACAAATAATTAAGAAACCTGAATTTTTATTCCATTCCAATATGCTTGCAACAACAATGATGTACAATAGCTTCCACATTCTCATACTATGCCAATCCAGCAATACCAACCTATAGGCAAACACAAGAAAACTTCATATTCTCTAGAAAACACCTACAGGCAACCCAAAATCTGATTATTGATTTCTTTGAACAACAAAAAGAACCTACAACACTCATCAATTGACATCAAATCCTCCTTTCAAAATAATCACCATTTTCTCACATTCTTTGCATCTCTTTTCCCTGCCAAAAACTTCTTAAAACCCATCACCTTCTTCTTATCATGTTGCTCCCTCACTTTTATGAATCTTCTAAAATGATTTCTCAGTTTTATGCATCTCCTTCCCAACTTTCTAGAATATTTCAATTTTTTTCATTTTATTATGATATGAAAAAGTTATTCCCAATTTACTAAGATTGGGTCTCACAGTTACAACCCAAACAATCTTCCTCCCCCCAAAATGTTAGTCAAACCTCCAAAATACTCATTACTCCTCCCTAGACATAGGTTTTTCCTCTTTCAAGTATGTGCATTCAATTGCAATTCAAAATTGGTCTTCTCGCCTCACAATCCACTCTCTCCACTTCCCCTGTATTCCAATCTTGCAACAAAATGTAAATTCAAATATTCAAAGTGGAGTTATAAAGCATATTAATTGCCCACTCCAAGCTTGGGTGTGGGATTTTCCATTTTGGTAAATTAACATCTTTCAACAATTTTAAAATAAATTTAAAAAAATGAATCAATTAAACAAATTGATTTTCCCACATTCTGTCACCAAATTCTACTATGCTAGAGGAATTGATAATTTCAATAATTTGTGCCTACAACTAAAAATCAAAACAAAACACAAGCATAAAAGTTTTAAAATATTTTTGGTTGTGCAGGATTTTCCATGCACCCGGATGCTCTTGCATCAGTTTGTTCTACTAGATCTAGGCATGGTGTTATTTGGTTAGGTGAAATTATTCTTCGTCTGCAGTGTTATCTTCCTCAATGGTTGTGTATCTTTCATTTGTAGTATTTTTTCCTTGTCTCGTAACCACTTTTTCTTTATTTTTCTTCTTGTTATTTTGTTTTGTATGCATTTGATATCCTTCTCTGAAGCTACTTGTATCAGTAGTTTCAAAGTCAATTCACTCATATTTTTGACATCTCCTAGTTGTTTGATCTAGTTCTTTTGGTACTCTTCTCAAGAGTCTTACTCCTCTAGATGAATTTAAGTTTTGTAGTTCATCACTTTTAGACTATGGTGTTGCATTCTTATAATATGTTTGTGCTTTGTCACAATTGAATATATCATGCTTGATACTTCTGCAAAATCTACATTGCTTCTTATCTCCCCAACATTTAGTTACGACGTGACCCTGTTTATCACAATTGGAGCAAGTGGCATTTGTTTTCCTTCTTCTTCCTCTACCTTGGCCTCTATCACCTCTAAACTAGCCTTTATCGCTATATAGTTCCTGATTTTGTTGGTTTTGCAAGGCATTTATATCTCAAGTTTTGACACTTTGGTACTCTATATCCATGGTCTTGTAGATATAGTGTTCTTTCCACCAAGCATTTTGCATATGTCATTCCTCTTTCCTCATTGTGGTCCCCTAGGTTTGGCTCCTCTCTTAATCAGAATAGTTGAGATGGATAATATTATGTTTCATGTTCATCCCATTCACTGCAAACTTCACAATAGACTAAGTTAATCTTTTTAGGTAGTATTTTTAGATCTACCCTTAATGCATTCACCTTCTTTTCTCCTATTTCTTTTGGGAATTAATTATGCAAATGACCTTCTATAGCACAATACGTGCATAATTTGTTGGGTCTTTGTGGAAGGGTATATTTTTTCACCAAATTCTCTTGTTTGAGTCTCAATTGTTTAATTTCCAATTGTGATATTTTTATTTCTTTGTTTTTTTTTTCTTTTTCATTATTTCCCCGAGATTGGTTTTCTATCTAGCAAACTAAAGTTACCAATTACAGGTATGTATTGAAGTTCCTTCCATCTAGGGCCATTCTAATATTTGGTGCCACTTTGTCCATATAAACCATTTGATTTTATGTTTTTTGGTTAAGAGTTCTTCCAATTTCCTTGTTTCTTTGAATCTCTTATCAAACTACATTATTGTTTCATCTTCCAAGTTTGTGTGAGTTCTCTTGCCTTACTTACCCCTTTGGTAGGTAGTTTGAGGATTCAAAATTTACAAGAAATTCTTATTTTACTATGTTCCATTTTTTATCATTTGTGGGATTTCTTGTAGTACCGTTTGAGGGCATCACTTCGTAAGGTGCCAACAAAATTGAATAGTTTAGTGTTATTCCTAGTTATATTTTTTCTTTGCCACATTGATTCCAGGACAAAGATATGTCATGTGGTCTCATTGGTATGTTTCCGGAAATGAGTAACTTCCTGAAGGTATTCATATCTTCTTGTTCTTCATGGTCTTTATATGTATCTCTCAAATTGATATTGAAGTAGTGTTTCCCTAGGGTTACTACGTTATTTTCCTCAACTTCTCTTTCTAATGTCTCCTGATTACTTAATGTAGTACTTATTTTGCAAAAATTCTTCTTGACTTTAATGGAATAAAGGGTGACTCCTAGTCTAGAGGTTGTGTCTGTTCAAAATATCATTTCATCCTTAGAGATATTATTTTGTTATTGACATTAGATTAGTCCAAGGTGTCACGCCATTATGTGTTGTTAGACTCACAAATCTTTATTTCCTATCATATTTTCTCCTCATATTCTCAAAGCACTTCTACTCACTAATTCATCTAAATATTTTGCATCAACTATTATTGTTTGAAGATTTTGTATAGGGTTAGCCACCAATAACCAATCCATGTCTATCATTAATTGAATGTTTTCCCAATCTAGATAAGTAGTCAGTGTTTTGGTAATGGGTGGTGTCATAATTCTTGTAGCTTCTTGCTCTAAATTCCTTTTAGTTTTTCCATAATCCTCAATTTATCCTTCTATATTTTGTATAATTTGGCTTATCCTATCCATATTAAAAATTCCTCTTTGTGGTATCTCTTTCCTCATATCATTGGTTGCACCCACAATGGTGCACTTAGCAACACCCTCAGTGGCACACTTATTCTCTTCATAATTTCTATCACCATCTCCTTAGCTTGTTCCTTTTTTTCTTTTATGTTTCCTCCATGTAATATCCCTCACGAAAAATCAAATTCAAATCTACAACCTTTTTTTTTTACCCAAACTTAAAAGAGAGCAAATCGAATATAGTGAAATTTTCATCAAATTACTCCAAATTGATGTTGAATATGTGCAACTAAAATTAAATAACTTCCTATATATTTTATCATGATTTTTGCATTATATTTTTTTTAAATACAATAGTAAACAACAATATACATATGGAAAATTACATCAAAGGAAACTCAATTCGGGAGCCCAAACACACCAAAATCCAATGCAATTTCTACACAAACTATCCAACACTTCTTGCAAAAGTTTTGGACAACATACATATAAAATTCTCTAAAAATCATTAACAAATATTTCTAACAACAACAATAACACAACTAAAACCCAAAATTCCAAGCTATGCACTCCAAACTACACACTCCTGCAAATTGTTTAACAAAATTAACATAACAACTAAGATGTTTTAGCACAAATGTAAATTTTGTATGAAAATTCTCCTAGAGACCCTTTGAACCATTGTCTTTGAGCCTCAATCCCCCTTGTTTAATAGCCTTGGAGATTCATTCTTCATTAGCTTTCAAGCCTTTAAAGAATATCAAGAAACTGTTAGAAAACAATGCATACAATGATCCAGAGCAGTAAGACAAAATAATAAATATTCAAATTCCTTTTCCAACACCAACTTGGGCACCCAAATCCCAACTCCCAAGAAGGATATACTTGCATGCCAATAATATAACTCTCGTTTCCAAATGTAAATCCATCATTAAATTAATCCAATCCAATTTTCCAAAATAATAACCATTAACTTGCACCACTAACCAACCAAATCCCAAGTCATTTACTTTCAAAAACCCATGCCCACCTTGGACTCCAATAGCATTTAAAAAATATTAATTGATTTATCACTAAGAATGAATTAATTAATTCACTTTCTTGATTCATTCGTAGGTCTTGACTTACTATTTTAAGAAACTGGGCTTACTAAAAATAGTAAGTGCTAAATTTAGAAATGCTACTTTAGAAAGGGTGCATGACAAGTCCTCCCTCCCAAAGATTCTTTGTCCTCGAGCAATGAAGGTTTGGATGGTTGAAAACTTCTGATCCTTCCCAAGTTGCATCTTCAATTGGAAAATCTTTCCGCTTGATTAATTGCTCAGTGATGCTTTTGTTTCTTAGCTTCTTCTCTCTTGTTTCAAAAACCTTTTCAGTTATCAAAATTAGCTTTCCCTCATCATCTAAGGGTGGAAATTCAAGAGAAGTCACAACTTTCTATCCCACCACTTTCTTGAGACATGAAATAATAAAAGCATTATGTATTTTGCAGCCCGGTGGCAATTCCAACTCATAAGCTACTTCAACTTTCTTGATAACTTTGTAAAGTCCATAGAATTTTGCTTGAGCTTTTTCACCCCACTTTTCTTCAAGTAACTTTCCTTATATAGATGCAACCTTAGAAAAAACAAATCACCAACCACAAAAACTCTCTTCATTCTCTTCTTATCTATACATACAACTTTTTTTTGTTTTTGAGCACGGTGCAAATTGCCTTTGAGAGACTTTGGAATCTTCTAACTTTGTTGGACAAATTCATTTGCTGCAAGAACTTCACTATTTGAAAACAATAAATCAACATTAGAAAGAGCATCATAACCATAGAGATCTTGAAAAGGAGACATTCCAATGGACATGTGATGGGAGGTGTTATAACAATACTCCCCTAAATGCAACCATTTCACCCAGGCACCTTACTAATTTGAAACATAATTCCTCAAATATCCTTTTATCCACTTATTGACAATTTTTGTTTGCCCATCTATTTTGGGATGCTAGCTTGTGTTGGGTGTGAGTTTTGTGCCTTCCAAATGAAGCAAGTCCTTCCAAAAGGAACTAATAAATTTGGTGTCCCTATCACTAACAATGTTCCTTGGTAAGCCATGTAATCTAAAAATCTCTCTAAAGGATAATTTTGGTACTTGGGATGCTTTAAATTTAGATGTGATACTTGGAAAGTGTAATAGCATATATTTGCACTCTAGTGCAATTTCCCATTATATACCCTTATCTTAGCCTTGTAAACCTAACAATTCAAAATCTACCACCTTTTCCTTGCTTTTCATGTGTGCCTTTTTTCATTTTGCATCAAAGAGGAAATTTTTTTC
The DNA here is from genome assembly GCA_007258455.2 of Sequoia sempervirens. NCBI lineage: Eukaryota > Viridiplantae > Streptophyta > Pinopsida > Cupressales > Cupressaceae > Sequoia > Sequoia sempervirens. Next base: position 77,676 of record VDFB02348938.1, on the reverse strand, counting down.
ATGGACGCCTACATGCCGCGTAGATGTCTACATGTCACACTAGCATCCTGACAAGTTTCCCACATCAGGAGACATCGCAGACGTTACATTCTCTACCGCCCTACGAGTGTAACACCTCTCTTTGAATCTTGACCACCCAAAAATGTCTATTTGACTCCAAAATACCTTTTGAACATCTCTTGAAATTCCATTCATTCTCTCTACCTGAACTTTCACTCTATTCTTGCATTCTCTCAACTTGCTTCACTCTTACTTCACACTCTACACCATTGTTGTTGCTTCTAAACCACTTTCTATTGTAGGTTGTCAAGCTCTACACTATCAACACGATTATCTTTCTCTCTCCCTTCCTCTCTCGGCTTCACCAAGCATGTAGAAAGGAGGTTAACATATTTGTTTTCTTGCATTGTTTGTTTATAGAATAACATCTAGATTGTCTTTGCATTCTATAAACTATGTTTATTTCCTTTCTTTATTATTTCTCTATATTGTTGCAAACTGGTTGTTCATGGAGGTGGAAACACCAAAATGAGGGTTTGACTTAGGCAAGCTCCAAACACACAACCACAACACTTTTTTGTCACCTTATGTGTAGGTTCATTGCATTCATGAGGAGCTTGTGGGAGGTTGGACCTTAGGTGCTCGTTCAATTTCTTCTTCATTTCCCTTTTCATTTCGTTATTAAATGATTTATCTATCAAGTTGAAGTATTCTTCTTGTTTTTCCTTTTATTTCATGTATTTTTTCATATCTATTAAACTGTTAGATTAGAACTCTCAGGTTGTTAACACACCCTTTGAGTTTTAGTCTGTGAATTCTACTCTCTTTGTACAAGATGCCAACGTGCCTCTGAGGTGACAATGCATCATGTTGTTGTTCATCTCACACACTAGCATCCTCTGGCCTAGAGCCATTTAGTTTGTAGTATGAGACCTTTGTGGTCTATTCATTCATTTCCCAAAGTCCTCCATCAAAAAACATAAAAAAAGTAGAGCTTAGTTTTCCCTTCCCTTTTATCCTTTTTAGTCTTGAGGTATTCTTGAGGTAGTTGAGGGTAATTCGCTACCTTTAGGCCCTTTTGTGTCCTCGAGACTTGGGAGTAGCAAACCCCCTCTACATTTTGGTGAACTCGACGTGAAATTTCTCCTTTTCATTTAGATTTGTGTCAATTTTTTTTCCCTTGGGTCTTGGGTGTGTTATAGATTAGTGTGTCGTAAAGCTTTTATGAGCTTTACGACCCAATGTACAACCTCTATATTTTTTATCAGAAGAAGTATTCAACATACAAGAATAGAACCTAGGGAGGTCACCTCTAATCAAATTGGTCCCTCTTTTGAAGAAATGGTTTTAGGGATGTCTACTAGATTTTCCAACCCCTTTGGAGAAGCTACTACTCATATTTCTACCCCCTACTTCTCCTTCCGCTTCTTTTATTGATGAAGACGTTGCTCTTGAGGTTCCTACAAAGTAACTTCTTTCCCTAGATAAAAGGCTTGGAGAGTTTGAGCGGTACTTGGTAAAAGATAGTAGTCTTTCCCAAGCGACCACCATTGTCAATAGACTAAACACCATGTTGGATAAGGATCAGAGAGTTATAGAACTTCTCTGAGGTATCATAGAAATTGTGGATACCCACATCTCAGCCTATAATTCTAACTTGGGTGTTACCCAAGATGTTGGTTTTGAGACCGTTAAAAATAGTTGGAAGTCTCAATGCTTGAAGCGTCTATGTATATGGTTGAGATGGGTCCTTCAACTAGCACCATCTCTATACCTAAGTAGATCTGTACTTTAAAAGTAAACAAGGTACCTCTGGCCTTCAGTTCTTCTACCCCTAAGGTTTCTACTTCTAGTAGTGACACTATTGTCTCTACTAGTCCTGGTGTTGGAGGCTCTATCAATATGGGGGATGGTGGCTCTAGTGGTGGTTCCTCTGGTCCTGTTTTGTCTATTGATCCTATCTTAAATGCTCAATTGTAAAACATGGGACTAATGCAAAAATAACTAGTGAACCTGGCCATCTCTTCTTCATCTCAACCTATGTTATATCCTTTCTTTTTTCATAGTCCTTTGTCTATCACCATCTTAAACACTCCTATCCCTCAAGGGATGGAGATACCTAAGTTTGAGAAGTATAGTGGTTGTGGAGACCCTCAGATGCATGTGTCATCTTTCAATGCCATGTGCACTAACTTCTTCCACCATGATGCTCTGATGGAAAATTTTTCGCGTTCCCTTAAGGATGTCGCATTGGATCGGTATTATAATTTGTTAGATAATTCTATTTTCTCATTTGATCGACTAGTAAATCAGTTCCTTCAACAGTTCCAAACTAACATCGGGCCGAAGATGGTGTTTTTTGATCTTGTCTAATGTAAGCAAGGGGCCATGAAAAGGTCATTGATTTCATTGCTAAATATTAGGCTCTATTTTCTTAGATATCTTACCCATTTCCTAGTTCAAATGTCCAAAAGGTTTTCATTAGGAACTTGCAACGATCACTACAAAAGAAATTTTCCTAGGTAATGAAGTACCCTTCTTTTGCACATCTGTTTGTAGACTTGTGTGAGTATTAACAAATGGTTTCTCAATTTGTGGATTCATCCTCACACTCCCATTCGAATAACCAATTAGTAGTGTCGATTTCTAGTGATTCAAGAAAGAACAAGGTCATAGTAAAAGTGATCTCTGTTCCTAAGAACAAACACCTAGGACATGATAGAAATTTTATAAAATTGTCAAATTCCTATGGAAACATCTTTCAAAAATTGTTAAAGGATAAAATTATAACATTACCAAAAATATGACCTCTTTCTGAGCCATATCCGCAATGGTATGATGTGCAAAAGTTTTTCCAATTTTATCAAGTACATGAACATGATACCGAGCAATGCGTCCACCTACATCATGAGTTCTAGGATCACATCAACGATGGGACTATCCATCTCAATGGGAAGAAGCAAAACTATAAGAAATATGTGGCTAAGACTAACAATGAACTACAAATATACACATATCCATTTCCTTCACATTCTACTAACTTGGTTACACAGTCTTCAGCTTCTTCCTATCTTGTTTCATCTGAGTATGTGAACATGGTGTCATTCATTTGTATGTCTCCTATAGAGAATGTGACTATTGTTCATGATATATCCTTCACCTCACATGATTTTCCCTTAAACAAGGAGCCTTCTTCATTGTATGTTCCCGTCTAGATTAATGGTAACATTGTGACTAATGTTATGGTCGATCTATCAAGTTGAGTGAATGTGATCACAAAGGAAGCCTCGTTCATTAAAAATCTTCATAAGGAGAAGTACAATGAATCACAGGTCACTCTTTGCACATGTTGGTTATTTTTTTAGAACCAAACTTACTCTTATCCAATGCCTATGAATTAGCCACAATCCAATGATAAGCATAGGTAAGGATTGGCCAACAAACAAGAAAGGATTACTAGGCCCTTACTTCTACTTCAGGCTTTGTGAAACCCAGGAGGGTAATCCTTATTATGTTCATATGACATTCTTCTTCCATTTTATCAAGAACATTTGAGCTTGAACAGATGTATTCCTATCAATGCAAATAGATAGAATACCTTGAGGAGTTGGCTGACCCTTAAGCGAATTACCACCTAAAGCAAGGAATAAAAGGTATTTCATATTGATTGTTGTAATTGAAAGTGTTTAGATTATTTTCATTCTCATTTTGTGCTCTTGGTCAAGTGCAAAACTAACTCATTTGCATCCAAGATAACCAAACAAATAGACCAGTGCCTTGTCTTTGGGTAATGGAGTCACATCTATAATAACCTATAATACCTTAGCAATTTGACTCAATCATTCGAATGCTATTGACATATTGCATTACAATATTCAACTCATTGTGTTGAAAACAAAAACTACTTAGAAATCTTAGAATCTTCCCTCACAAACCCATGATCTTATTTAAGCATTTAATCAATTCCTTGAACCGAAGCAGAAATAAAATCACTCATTCAATTAAAACAATTGAAGACAAACAAAAAGATCCTTAATCATTTCATTTATAATCTGGAAGAGAAAACACATGGAAGAGAATGTGCTTTCGAACTAGCATTTTCATTCATATACTGCTACTACTATAAATCCAATTAAGTTCATTACAAACCAGCTTATACCCTAGACTCCATACTAATCTATTCATCTGTACATGAATTTAAAATTTGCTTTTATGTGAGCTTAGTTTTCCAACCTAGACTACTTGAGACCCAAAATTTGAACCTCTATAATTGGCCCTGAAATCCCATTTATAGAAATATGGGAGTGACAAGCATCAGGACAAATTACCATTTTAGTCACATTTACATCTGACACTTAATTTAATCTCAATTTCAAAAATTCCCCTAGATGGTTATATTTGCTCATTGCAAAAGTGGAGGGAAAGAAAAAGACAAAACTCCATATAATTCGTTCAAGAAGAACAACCAGCCTTCCAAAAGGTATCGTTAGTCATTGCAGCAACACCAAAATCTCTTTTCCACGTCGATCAAAGAAGATTCTCCATATCGGCACCCAAAACAAAAACTTACACGTTCGTTGAAGAGGACGAGCCCACTGTTGTGGTAGCAGTGTCATCAAAAATAGAAACAGAACTAGGGTGCTACTCTAATTCTTTAGAATTAGAGTAAGTACACCTGCTCTGTGTTCTTGTTGAAATTGGAGAAGTGACTACTTCTCAATCATCAGAATACTCTTGACATGCCAATGTGAGAAGGTAACAACCATACTCTGGGTCAGTATCTCCATCGCTCAAAGGACCAACCAAATCCTCCATGGGAGAGTTATGCATCCCCATATAAGAATCATAAGCCTTGTGGTACTTATTATTCCTCTTCCCACAAGACTTAGCCAATTTCCCACTGGACTCACACTAGTCATGACCAACAACCCTACTCCTTAGATTGTAATTACTCCTAACACCACCCTTCCTAGACTTCTTATGGGTTTTCTTCTTCTCCTTTGGCATTGCAGGAGCTCTTGGTGTGCCTTGTTCAATTTCAAGTGCAACATCCTGAAGTTCAAGCATACTAAGCCTCTTAGACCTCCTAACTGGCTAGACATACTCACTTGGCTTACTCATTCTCACAGAGAATAGGACAACGACTTATGAATTCCCAAGCATAGAGATACTTTACAAATTTGTAGGGAAAATACACTTCACAACTACATATAAATCCTATCAACCAATGTGAATTCTTCAAATAATCAACCCCCGCAAACCCCAAGTACCTAAAACCTACAGAACCCACAATAATTTCTTGAGACAAGCCAACTGATACTCAGTCAACATATAAAAAACATAGACACCAACTTACCCAAGAGAAAATATCCTTAATGCCTCTGCAACTTCATGCCAAAGTTCTTCATGCCATCTTGTTTTTGAACCAAAGCTTAATTTCTCGAATTCTAATTGTAATTGTGAAGAAAATATAGCTACCAACTCCCATTATATCGAGCAATTTGAGCATTTCGACCATTAATGCTTGAGGAAGGCTTGCGTAGGCGAGCTGACAATCAACTACTTGATTTTGAATCTCAACTGTTGATTATATGTTGAGATGGATTAACAAATAATTAAAATCAAGGTAATTGATTATGAAGAAGCCAACTGAATTTGCTTGTTGCCTTTGTCTAATCAGAAAGCTCATGTGGATATGTATCCACTTTGTCTACACACTTAATCATCCACTTAGCATTAAAGAAATCCTGTCATGTCAATTTTTCCCGCTCACCCATGAGAATTAACCCACTTGTACCTTTGATCAATAGGGTGATGGGGAGCGGTCAGGATTTGATCTCAATCCACTAACCCATACCAGTCCTAACGCAAACCACCTATCCACTTGTACAAATTATTGAAAGAAATAATGGTCTAGATCAAAAAATACCCATCATATCTCAAACACGTGTAGAAGAAATCAATTCTTATCTTACACCATTTAGCCTTCATGTCCTCTCAGAAAATTTTATTAATATTTTTCCTTTACTAATGTCCCTCTGGCCTGTTAGACTGCTCCATGTGGTGGTCAACCGCTTCCCCGCAGAGAAACAAAAGGCATGAGTGGGTCCCACATAGGATGGTAGGGAGTAGTCAAGATTGACCCACGTCACCCACTATCAACCGTCGATCTCTGCTTGATAAAATATTTGTTGCATTCAAAACCAAGTGGGCCCCTCCACAAAGGGACAAATGTCCATAGCCTGCTAGCCTGTGACATTATTTTTAGGCAAAATAAAATCAGATGGGGTGGTGGGGAGTGGTCCTGATGAAGCCACATCATTAAATAGCCATTGTTGATCACACCAATTCATCACCCATTGTCCCTTCAAAAGGTTTGGGCTCGCCAATGAAGAGGGCATGTGGCGTTCACCTACCAGCCTGTTGGAATATTTAAATGAAAAGTAAAGCAGAGCAGGGGCATGGGGAATGACTATGATCTACTTGTGGTGATCGAACAATCATCATAAAACCATAAATCTGCACATGCCAGAAGTTAGTTCATAAAAGAGGGCCACTACTAGGCTTATGGTAGACAAGGACATAATAATTAAGGTTAAAACCTTAGGCGACCATGGATAATATTAAAACCCAAGCCCAAACCTAGACAAATATTTCGAAGAACATCAACCCTAATTAATATAAGGAAAAACTTTTATTGCAATGAGCAACAGTCAGGATCGTTAGGACTCAAGGGCTAGTAATAGAACGAACTTGATGACATAAGTCACAACTTAATTGACTGGGGACTTGTGAAAAAAGTCCAATGATGAAATATAATGATTGCTAAAGACTTTAGACTCAAGGGTATTTTAGGAAGGGTAACACAAACCCTAAAGCATGGATAGTGAACGAAACCCTAAGCCTAGAGGTATGGGATTAATCAAATTCTATAAAATTTGGGATAGACCATGAAACATTTTTAGAGGTTCCATCAATGGCTCTTGTTGGGGATGTCCGTTATTCCATAATAGAGCAAGATCCAAGAATCTCAGGTGAAGTAGACCAAGCACAGAGAACCAAAACCAAGACTTGCCCAGACAAGGAAAGAGAACCAGACCAAAGCAACCAACATATATACAATATTCACATGACTGTACAATGTTCTCACCACTTCAAATTTTCTCAGAAGCCCATTTTGATGCACAAGCTCTCAATCTGTATTCTACAATTTAACAGGCTTCATTTTCAATTGGTGGCCCCTGGCCCCCAAAAACTTAAAACCATTCCTTACCTCTATCAAAAACGTTATTCTTTGCTATCTGCACTAGAGCGAGGCTGAAAATATTTCCATGAATTGCCTACCAACTAATCCTAATGTGGTCACTACAACTAACCATAATTGTCATATGCCTAAATTTACCATTGCCATCATTAACCCTGCCCAACTGAAAACTGTACTTAGACATTAATCGGAATCTATAATCAATGTAGAATTTTACCTTGTTTACTTCATAATTATTCTCCACCAAATACTCCTCCAACTAGACTGGAAGTTGAAAACATTCATAGTCCACTTGATCATTGACACCATAAGGGTTGGCATCAATTTGAGTTTGCACATCAAACTAGAAACTTTCATAAAAAATTTGCTCAACAATTCCATCCAAAAACATTTGTCCTAACCCTTTGAAGTCACATTGCAATTCCACTTCAAGTAATTCAAAATTAGTATAAAGCTCATGCAAAACCTTAGAATTATCCCTTGGTTTTTTTCCCATGCCATGCAAACAATCATCTTATGTGATGAATAAGAAGTGTTCATATACATGCATACTCCCAAACTGGTTTTCACATTCATCAGAGCAGTGTGAACCAGTCATACAGTCATATGCTCCACTACACTAGGAAATTAACTCATCAGAACCCATAGCATCTTTGTTGTCATCTAGACCAGGGTCACTACCACAAACCGCATTGTCAATCATATCCCATGCATCAAAGAATACTTCCAATTCAGACTTAGTAACACATTTTGATTTACCTTCAAATCGTAATTTAACTCAAAGCAAAGTGTTTCAAAGAATGGCTCAAATAACTCAGAGTTAATAGGGTCAACAACAAGGCACTCTTGTACCTCATCCAATGATAAGTATGCTGAATCAAATGTGAAAGGTTCATTATAGTCTAATTATTGTTCATTAATATTTGAACAAACTTCTTCAATACATTCCTTGTCAAAAAAAATCATGTCCATTTTTGCAACAAAACCTGCATATTCCATCACTGCTTCACATAGATAATCAGGAACAACTTGGACATGATCCTGCTGGTTCACACCAAAATTTTCATCATTTTCAACACTGTGCTTAAGCTCAAGATATTGAACACATACATCCTTGTCTTCAAAATCATCACCATTCATACAATTAGCATTCTCTTGTATTGATATCACTATATTGCACTCCAAGCATCCATTACATGGAATTTGTTCATTCACTTGTAAGGGTGAAACTTTATGAGCATTACTATTATCACATCCCTCATGCATAGGAAATGCCTCTAAATCATCCTCATAAAAAGATTCAAAACCTTCAGAAAAATAATCAGAGACCTCATTTTCTTTATGATCATTATCACCACAAGACAATTCATTGCCACATGTACTAAGCTCAGAGTGTTCAGAATGAAAGCTCAAACTCTCATTCTTAGTACCTTGACCATTGATTTACGATGAGGCACTAATAATACTTGTAAATGCATCTTCTTCCTTATCACCAATGTACTGATTTGTACATAGGCTGCTTATGAATTGGTTATAATCATTATCCTCACCCTTATCACAAGACACATGTCTATTTTCTAATATACCATTCTTAGTTACTTGCATTGCTTTATGATTCTCTTCAATAGGACAACCCCCACTAACACTTTGGGATTTCATACTTTGTGCATAATCATATTTGGCTTCCTCAACAATCCTGATCCAATCAATTATTTGATCAAAATCTTGAGGCTTCAACTCCTTAGGCAAGGTACTCAGTCCTGGCTCAAAAATTTCACAAAATAGGTCAATGCTCACCGAATCCTCAGGTCTACAATTTTTAGGAAATTCCAACAAGGCATCCAAAAACCTTGCAAATAAATCATATGGTGATTCTCCTTTATGCCTTTTCATGTTTGACAATTCTTCAACAAAAGGCACTTGATTAGTATTGCTCAAAAGTTGTTGATGTTCAATTTGTAACTCACCACTAGTTATATTAGGCAATGATGGACAAATCAGAGCAATAAAAGCATTATTATTATGAAAATCACTTCTATTATCTAATTTGCTTCTATGGGATGTTCTAGAATAACCCACACTCGTAGCCATATAACCCTTCATTATTGAGTACCTCAAGTTGTTTTCAATGTCCATATCCATTTTATATGCATGATGTAATGTTGTAGGCTCCTTATATCTCAAAAATAACTCATTTCTTCGTCAAATTCTCCCAAATATATAACCAAACACTCTGCATCATTTGGTCTCATATTTTTAGGAATATCCCTTATTGCTTTTGCGAACCTGAGATTAAAAGCAGGGACTAACTCTGTCATCCTTGTGAATTTTCATGAGTTTTCTCCTTATGAAAATTGGATTAATTCTTTTACCAAATTGCTTTATAAATGCTATCAGTATTCATTCAATGAGGGGATCGAACATACTGGTAGATATGAGAACCAATCTCTAGCATCTTCCCTTAGAGATTGAACAAAAAATTTCATGACAACATCTCCATGATCTATCTCATAATCTCCCATCAAATCCATAAATGTATGAAAATGTCTATAAGTTGATTCAAAACCTTGTCCTGTAGATTTTGGAAAATGTTCTCTAACATCATTAGGAACAAGGTTTGGGAAACCCTGAATACCACTAAAGTTTAATGGCCTATACCTCCCAATAGAGAAATTTATTTGATGGCATGATAGAGGTTGCATGCCTTGTATGTTCTTATTTGACATTCTGCATGGAGATACAAGGGAATGATACATTTTCTTGTACCCCTTTACAAACCTTAAATATCAATTTCACAGTTGATCATTCACTGCCCTATTCCTTGATTTAATCATGACCTTAAAGTGCCTAACCCACATACAGTTATGCCTTAGATCTTTCTAAGGGGAAGATTTTAATAATGATCATACTTCTTAATAATAACATAGAAACTTCAAATTATATCTTAGAAGTATGAAAAATTACCACTACCATTCCCTTTATTTGTGCTCAATTCACATAATAGGGAAACAAAATTTTCTCCAAATCACTCAACATAGTTTTCACACAAATTTATGCTTCTTGAAAACCAAAACAGGGGAAATACCTCGATATGTCGTAGCTACTTTGAATTATGCTTATTACTATAAAACCTCATAGATCTGAAGTTGTCATCACAATTTCATCAGGTTCTTTGCACAAAGTCACCACCTCCTTCTACAGAGGAATGAACTTCAACAATATGAAGTTTCTTTCACGGGTTGATTTCAATTTAAGCTTCCCTGAGATTAGAGTCACACATGAATCCTTTATATTTTCTACAACATAACCCTTTCCATGTTTAAATATTCAAAATTTGAACCAGATGTTCAGATTCATTAAATTCTTTGACTTTCTCAAGATAATACTGGAGTCCTTTGAAATTTTCTCTCTAGCTTCCCATTAGGGCGCTTCATCATGTGAGCTCAAGTCTACCTTATCTTTTCTTAGCAAATTTTCACTCTAACTTACTGGATCTTCTCAAATAATACACATTGGTACAAAGATCTCAGAGTCACCACCCACATTTAGTGAGAAATTATAAAATACTCGTGGAATTATGGTAGATCTTGATAGCATTTGCAAGTTTCAAGGGAAACATAACAAATTATTGCAACATAATTTATAAGAATTGAATCACTGACACAAAGCTAGGCTTGAAAGATGAATTCTCAAGCAAAATATTTGACTCTTTGATAGGACAGTCTACAACCCAATTTCTAAATCCATCCCCTGTGGAGTCGCCAATCTGTTGGTGACTTAGATGGGCAACTATGATTCCACAATTTTCAATTTTTGGTTACAAATTGTTTTGAACTTCAATGACTCTTTAAGGAAAGATGATCTTCAATAAGAATTTTCTCAAGTCATCCCTAGTAGATTCACCAATATGTTGCTTATTTTTTTAGAACCAAACTTAATCTTATCCAATGCCTATGAATTAGCCACAATCTAATGATAAGCATAGGTAAGGATTGGCCAAAAAAAAGTAAGGATTACTAGGACCTTACTTCCACTCTTTGAGCTCTGTGAAACCTAGGAGGGTAATCCTTATTATGTTCATATGATGTTCTTCTTCCATTTTATCAAGAACATTTGAGCAAACAGATGTATTCCTATTAGATGCAAATAGATAGAATCCCTTCAGGATTTGGCTGACCCTTAAGCAAATTACCACCTAAAGTAAGGAATAAAAGGTATTTCATATTGATTGTTGTAATTGAAAGTGTTTAAGTGATTTTCATTCTCATTTTGTGCTCTTGGTCAAGTGTAGAACTGACTCATTTGCATTCAAGATAACCAAACAAATAGACCAATGCCTTGTCTTTAGGTAATGGAGTCACATTTGTAATAACCTATAATACCTTAGCAATTTGATTTAGTAATTTGAAGACTATTGAAATATTGCATTACAATATTCAACTCATTGTGTTGTAAACAAAAACTACTTAGCAATCCTAGAATCTTCCCTCACAAACCCATGATCTTATTTAAGCATTTAATCAATTCCTTGAACTAAAGTAGAAATAAAATCACCCATTCAATTAAAACAATTGAAGACAAACAAAAATATTTTTAATCATTTCATTTATAATCTGGAAGAGAAAATACATAAGAGAGAATATGCTTTCGAACTAGCATTTTCATTCATATACTCCTGCTATTGTAAAACCAATTAAGTTCATTACAAAGAAACTTATACCTTAGAATCCATACTAATCTATTCATTTGTGCATGAATTTACAATTTGTTCTTATGGGAGCTCATTTTTCCAACCTAGATCACTTGAGACCCAAATTTTGAACCACTATAACTGGCCTTGAAATCCCATTTATAGAATATGGGAGCCACAAGCATTAGGCCAAATTACCATTTCAATCACATTTACATTTGACACTTAATTTTATCTCAATTTTTAGAAATTCCCCCAGATGGTTATATTTGCTCATTGCAAAAGTGGAGGGAAATCAAAAGATAAAACTCCATATAATCCATTGAAGAAGAATAACCGGCCTTCTGAAAGGCATTGTTAGTCGTTGCAACAACACCAAAATCTCTCTTTCATGTCGACCAAAGAAGATTCTCCACGTTGACACCCAAAAAAAACTTACACGTTCGCTAAAGAGGACGAGCCCACCATTACGGTAGTGGTGTCATCAAAAACAAAAATAGAACCGAGGTGCTACTCTAATTCTTCAAAATCAAAGTAAGCACACCCACTTTGTGTTTTTCTAAAACTGGAGAATTGACTACTTCTCCATCATCAGAATACTCTCGACATGCCAGCATGAGAAGCTAATGACCGTACTCTGGGTTAGTATCTCCTTCATCACTCAAAGGACCAATTGAATCCTCCATGGGAGAGTTATGCCTCCCCATATAAGAATCATAAGCCTTGTGGTACTTATTCTTCCTCTTCCCACAAGACTTAGACAATTTCCCACCAAGTTCATACTAGTCATGACCAACAACCCTACTCCTCAGGTTGTAATTACTCTTGACACCACCCTTCCTGGACTTCTTATGGGTTTTCTTCTTCTCCTTTGGTGTTGCGGGAGCTCATGGTGTGCCTTGTTCAATTTTAGGTGTATCATCCTAAATTTCAAGCATACTAAGCCTCCTAGACCTCCTGACTGGCTGGACAAACTCACTTGGCTTACTCATTCTCATACAGAACATGACAAAAACTTATGAATTCCCAAGTATAAAGAGACTTTATAAATTTGCAGGGCAAAGACACTTCACAACTACATATAAATCTTATCAACCAACATGAATTCTTCAAATAATGAACCCCTCCAAACCCCAGGTAGCTAAAACCTACAAAGCCCACAATAATTTCCCAAGAAAAGCCAACTGATACTCAGTCGACATATAAAAAAACACAAACACCAACTTACCCGAGAGAAACTATCCTCAATGCCTCTGCAACTTCACATCAAAGTTCTTCATGCCATCTTCTTTTCAAACCAAAGCTTAATTTCTTCACTTCTAATTTTAATTGTGGAGAAAAATATGGCTGCCAACTCCCATTATATTGAGCAATTTGAGTGTGTTGACCATTAATGCTCAAGGAAGGCTTGTGCCAGCGAGCTGACAATTAGCTGCTTGATTTTGAATCTCAACCATTGATCATACGTCAAGATCGATTGAAAGATAATTAAAATCAAGGTAATTGATTATGAAGAAGTTGACATGATGCATCTGTTTCCTTTTTCTAATCAGAAAAGCCCATGTGGATATGCATCCACTCTGTTTGCACACTTAATCATCCACTTAGCATTAAATAAAGCCTATCATGTCAATTTTTCCTGCTCGCCTGTGAGAATTAACCCACTTGTACCTTTGATCAGTATGACGACGAGGAGCGGTTAGGATTTGATCTCAATCCACTAATCCATACCAACCCTAATGGAAACCACCTGTCTGCTTGTACTAATTTCTAACAAAAATGATGAATGAGAAAAAAATACCCATCATATCTTGAACACATGTAGAAGAAATCATTTCTTATCTTGCACCATTTAGCCTTCATGTCCTCTCAAAAAAATTTATTAATATTTTTCCTTTACTAATGTCCCTCCAACCCAAATGATAGACTGCTCCACATGGTGGTCACCCACTTCCTCGCTAAGAAACAAAAGGCATGAGTGGGTCCTGCATTGGATGGCATGGAGTGGTCAGGATTGACCCATGTCACCCATTATCAATCGTCGATCTCTGCTTGATAAAATATTCAATGGATTCAAAACCAAGAGGGCCCCTCCACGAAGGGAAATATGTCCATAGCTAGCTTGTGACATTATTTTAAGACAAAATCATATCAGACGAGGTGGCGGGAAGCAGTCTTGATGAAGCCACATCATTAAACAACCATTGTTGATGACACCAATCCATCACCCACTGTCCCTTCAAAAGGGTTGGGATCTCCAATGAAGAGGGCATGCGGCATTCACTTTCCATCCTGTTGGAATATTTAAATGAAAATAAAAGAAAAGTGGGGGTGTGGGGAACGACTATGATCTTCTTGTGATGATTGAACAGTCATCATAAAACCATAAATCTGCACATGCCAAAAGTTAGCTCATAAAAGAGGGCCACTACTAGGCTTATGGCAGATGGGGACATAGTAATCAAGGTTAAAACCTTAGGAAACCATGGATAATATTAAAACCTGATCCTAGACCTAGACAAATATTTCAAAGAACATCAACCTCGATTAGTATAAGGAAAAAATTTTACTACGATGGGCAACAGTCAGGATCGTTAGGACTCAGGGACTGGTAATATAGCGAACTCGATGACATAATTCACAACTTAACTGACTGGGGACTTGTGACAAAAGGTTAATGATGAAATATAATGATTTCCAAAGACTTTAGACTCAAGGGTAATTTAGGAAGGGTTTAACAACACAAACCCTAAAGCATGGATAGTGAATGAAACCCTAAGCCTAGAGATATGGGATAACCAAATTCTATATAGATTTTTGGGATAGAACATGAAACATTTTTAGGGGTTCCATCAACAAGCATGATATATTTTCTATTACCCCTATGGGTAATATCTCTTTGTTAGTCCTTGTAGGACCCAAGGCTTTGGATGTCTCATTCATAGTGATTCCACAACTCAACCTATTCAAGGCAAAGCTAGGCATTTCATGGCTAGCTTCCATGAATGCGGTTACCATTTTTGTCCACAAATGTTTGAAATTCCCCCACGAGGGTACAATGCATGTCATTCAGGACACTAGGTATAAGCCACTAGTATCACATGGGGCCTTTCTTTGGATCACTTTTGGCTTGCCCTTATTGAACCCCTCCCTCCCAGGGGGGAGCTCTTGTATCATGTGTATTGTAGATATAAGATTGTGGGCTTGACATTGAAAGTTGGTTTCCTCCATCACCTTATGTTGTGTCTCTAAAGGCTTGCTTGTGTATGCAACAACAAGCTCCGTCCTTTGCTCCTACAAAGGGAAAGGACAATCCTACTCTTACCATTGAGCCTTCTCCTTCTAGTTCTTCTTATGCACCTCTTGCTTCTGCTTCTCAACCTTTGTTGGTGTCCTTCATTCTTGCCACAAGAAAGGGTAAGACACCTATATTGTGGAAGTTGAGGCCTTAGGTCTTCCAACTTCCTATTCTTCCCACTGTGCCCTGACCCACCCTATATGGGAAGGAGAAGTCTTTCCATGAGTTTCCTCCTACATCTCAATGTCTGTGGCCTCTGCCTATTCTTCCACTTCCTTCTCAGGTGGACATGGGAAGAGGCCCAATATCAAGACACCTCACTTCATTTCCATTTTTTGTTTTTCTTTCTCTTTATGCTCCTTCTAAGGAGTCTTACCTTCCACCAACAATGGTTGCAAAGGTCCCTCCTGTGGTAGAGTAGGAGCCTCCTGTCTCTTCTTAGGCCATGCACTCAAGTGCCCATAATTGATGTAAGACGTAATCATATGTGTTGATGAAAGGCTTTGGCCAAGGAGCATGCAACTTTGTGGAAAGAGTTGGGGAGTCTATTGTTCTTGTTTCTGCTTTTGCTTGTTCTACAATTGCTTTTATTTCTTCTTTGTATTATGCTTAAGCTCCCATCACCTCCGTACTTCGTTTGACTTCATCAACAGACCTCGATGAGCCTCACCCCAAAAGGGTGCAAGTGTTTATCACTCCTTTGACGGAGCCTCCCCTTCTATCTCTTCCTAATATTCCTCTATTTTTGCAGCCCTAGACATACCTCACACAAAGGTTGTGTCATTTGTGACTCCTTTTATTTCTTCCTCCTCTTTTGCTTCCTCTATGGGGATTCAACATCCATTCTTGAAGTGAAAGTTAGAGGATGACCTCACCTCAAGTGATGGTTGTAAGAAAGGGTCATCTTCTTTGGAGTTTGGTTCTATTTTTGCTTGCACTATCCTTGTGATGGAGGCAACCCCCGCATCCTATTGCCCCTTTTGATGAGGTTGGAAATTTCCTTCAGATGTCTTGTCCTCCTCCCACTTTGTTGACACATGACACTCTTGAGAAGTACATGTTCAACTCGATGGAGGATATCCTAACTCTATCTTTTATTTTTGCAAAATTGATGACCTTTACCTCACAAGAACTCGACGAAGAAGACCTTGAGGGGCCTTCTTTGTTGACTCTTGTTGTAGGGGAGATAGAGGGTACTACCCTTGCTATCCCTCCCTTATAGGCTCATCCTCATTCCCCCTATACTATTCTAGATTGGGAGTAGGATGACCTACTAGTTGATGAGGACTAGGGTGGTACCTCCTATATTTGTAGATTAGCTTTGTTTACTTGTTTGTGTTCCCAAGTACTTGTATTTTAATGTTTTGTGATCCTACCTAGAGGACCCTTACTACCCTTGTAGGTAGTTGGATACAGGTGTGGAAATATATCATACACTTATTCTATTTGTGTCATCATTCTTATATGTGTCATACTTTTGCTTTTTGATATCGGGGATGATGCAAAGTGTTGGGGGCATATAGGCCTTCTTCCATGTTGACCCAATTTTTATTTTTACTTTGTCTTCATGTTCTCTTCCTCATGTTTTGATACATTTTTGGATTGATGGAAGTTCATACGTATATTATATTATATCTATCTATCTATATATCTATGAGCAGTTCTAACTCGAATTATCAAATCTCCTTGTCTCTTGACTTCTTCGTCTCTACTTGTTAGCTTCTTGAAATTGTGGTTCTTATGTTTTGTCCCTCGTATGTGTGATAACATACCACAAATACATCTTTCCATGCATTTCGTGCCACAACGTCTTGTCTTTCTCTTCTCCTTAGGATGACATGTTCTCCTTTGGGTAACACACGTCCTCCTAAGGGGGGCTATCATACTTGTCGAATTTTTAATAGGGATAATTCTTTCAAAATAATTCCTTGGTGCAAAATTCTTTACAATGAATTCCTTGACAAAAGAATCCCTTGATGAAAACCTCATTTTCCAAATGACGTATTCTTTCAACAAGAATTCCTTGGAAAAAATATATTTCAAAAAGATCCCTTGGTGAAATAATCTAAAAAGTTTCCTTTCAAAACGAGAATTATTTCCAAAGGATTCCTTTATGACATAATCACTTGTAAAAAATCTCGCGAATTTCAAAAGGAGTGTCCTTTCAAAAGGGTTTCTTAGTGTCTTGATGTTTTATGAAAAGGATCTTGGATGAAAGAACCCCTTTGTGAAAGCCTTCTTCTCAAAAGGATTCCTTGGTGTCTCATGCTTATGTCTTGTGTCTGATATTTGGCATCTTGTGTCTTGATGTCTGGATGTCTTATATATTGGTGTCTAGCTTGGGGGAAACTTGACTAGACTTGTCTTTTCTGTGACTCCCCTACAATGTAGTTTGCAACAACCATAGATCTAATCAAAGTGTCTTATTGTGTCTTATAATGGTTGAAACATAGAAAAATATAGGGGATAAGGTAGGTTGTGAAAGGGTTTACCACAATGAAATGATGACCTAACACACCCTTATTTTTCCTAGTTTCATATAGAAAAAGGAGAGATCTCTCCCAAGGATAGAATTGACCTTCAACCTTGAGGTGAGTCAACTCTATGGGGATGGGGGATATTTGATTTTTCTATATGACAAAAATGACTTAAATACACTATGAGGAGATAAAAATAAAATTCCTAATGAACTCAATTATGGGTGAAGCCTCAATAGTGGTTTACAATTCAAGTGAGGAAGGAAAACTCACAAAAAATGACCCCAAAGCCAAAAAAATTGATTTTGGGGGTTCATACAAACCTACTGGTTCGAGCGAACCTCTTAAAATTTTGGCAACAAAAAAAAAAAATTCATAGCAAAGGGGTTCAAGCGAACCCCTAGAAGTTCGCTCAAACACCCCTTGCCCCTCATCCCCCTCCTAAGACAAAAAAAGTCTATTTTTTTATGCTTCAGAGCTCGGGTTGAGGATGAAAATGGAGGAGTATTCATAAACCCTTATGGAATCAGATAGTACTTGGAATGAGCTATCCAATGAATATAATTTAATATGTTTTGGTTTTATTATGTATTTATTTTTTTAGTTTTATTAAACATGGGTTCTTCACCGAAAATGAAGGTCTCTGTTCTACACGTGGAAAAATAGCAAATTATCAATTTTTATTTTTTTAAATATGAGTACACCAGATATTGAAGTCCTTGATCCAACAAAAAAAAAAATTGAATTTTGATATATACAAAAAAGTTATGCAATATATGTGTGCTATGTGAATTGTAATTGGTTTGACTTGAAACTTGATTAAAGAAAAATATTTAATAAAAAACTATCTAACCAAGTGGAAGCACTAGATATTAGAGTTACAAATATAAATTCGAAAGAATTAATATTTTATCCTTAATGGAAAAAATGTTATGCATTATACGATGTGTCACTTTTTAAAAATATTGTTTTATGAACAAAACTAGTTTTTGTGGGAGATGGAAAAAGAAGTGCAATCTAATTCCAAAAAAATTGAAAAAAATATTTTTAGAATCTAAAAAAAAAATGTGATGAGACTCTAGTTTGCATCATCTTCAAATTCCTCGCAGTTTAGCCGCTATAGGTGCCCAAATGTGAAGATTTAGTTAAAAATAATAATTTCAGTGTCTAGTTTGGCCAAAAATTGTAAACCACTATTGTGGGATCACCCTTATGTGATGTAAAACATGGAATGTGGAGTTAAAAGATAACACAAATAGAAACAATAATTTTCTAGCAAATATGAGAAGGGAAAACTGGTGTGTACCTATCACCAAAAGTGGTTGTTGAGTGTCCTTCCATGATAGATTCGCCCTAGGGAAAAGGGGTCTCTATACAAGGGTGTAGTGTTGAAAAATGTAACCCTTTTTCACGCTTAGTTTGGGAATAGATAATTAATGATAAAATGGACTTAATTGTGCCTTATTTAGGGTGTTGTAAAGTGTTCTCTTACACTTTCACACTAATCTAGGGATTTATTAAATAATTGAGGTTAATTAGAGCTTAATTGGCCCCTTAAATTCAAATCCAAGCCTAATCTATTGCATTTTCTGAAGGATAAATCCCAACACTCATTAATAATGTTGCATAACACTTGATTTTGCAAGGTTTGAGTCCTAGGATAGTGACATAGGACCCATTCACCACCTAGAAAATGGGTCCTCACTATGTCCTAGGACCCCCTTTTTACATGTTATTTCACCTCCCCAAAACTTGGTCCTAGTTAACTATGCTATGAGCCATTTGCCCAAGGTAGTGAATGGGTCTTCCTTAACTAAGGACACCCATTTTTTAACATATTTGTGGTTAATGATTTTGAATCCTAGATTTGATGTTGGCTTGTGTTATTTAAATTTCAGGATAAAATCTTAAGATAAGTATAAATATAAGGTCAATTCACATAGTTTCGCCTAAGAACTTTTATGTGACTTCATGATATCAAAAACAAGAGCATTATAGAGCATTCAAGAGCATTACAAGGCATTCAAGGGTAGATTATCAAGGTTTTATTGCAGCAATTAAAGGTCATATCATCATGTCAAAGATTTAGTGCATCACATGCATGTAGTTGAGCTTATGTGTTGATGTAGCATTGAAGATCCATTTACAAGCATTCTTATTCAAGATCAAGATATACATTCTTCATAGCCACTTCATGTGAGATTGCTGATTTACATTCCAAGACTTCATCCAAGGTATCATTGTTTCATATTTCATGTTTCACGTTCATGTTTCATTATTTCATCATAAGGTTTGATTACCTAAACAGGGTTTGACCAAGGAAAACCCCTATTCCCTAACAATAATTTTTTTTTCTTCTTACTTGATGTGTGATTGTAGGTTTATAGGTTGAAGATCAATTGGAGAACAAAAGTTGTAAAAATTTGTCAAGATTGAAAAGTTGTAATTTAAGTTATCATCTATCTTGCAAGATCACAAAAATGAAGCTACAAAATTTATTTTCAACTTTTGGGAGCTAATCACCTGGGAGTCGTGAGTGGAAACATTGAAGAATAAAACCCAGAAATCACTTTTTCAGAACCCTAGCAGGGATCCATTCGCCACTGGGTGAATGAGTCCTTAGTGACCCTCGAAACAACCCTTTCTTCAGTAAGGTACACATTGTTTCAACATCTAAAAACATTCCTTATTGTTGCTATAATAGTTAGGATTGATTTCTGATTGCTATTTAGGCATTTTTCCTCTCATAATTGAGTGAAACATCATAAGCAAAATTAGGTTCATCCATTTGGTGAATCCCCTTTTGGGTGAACCTCTTGTTCTATGTTTCAAGGGGTCCAAAATTTTATTTCATAGTCCTCATATCGTGGATCTAGGCTTATGATTTCTTCGGATTCCACTGTCGGAAAGATAGAAATAAATTCTCTGGGTGAGTTTTTGTGGCTTGACAACTTTGAAAACTTTGCAAAATTGCATTTTGATCCAATTTTAGTCCTTCACCTACAAATCTGCATACACAATGGGAGGGAAAAATGTTTGTTTTTAGGGGAATAGGGGTTTTCTTTTGTCAAACCCCAGTTTGGTAATTAAAACTTGATAATGAAATAATGACAAAATGTAAGGAATGATGAATGAACAATGCTATGTCACAACTCACCAAACCTTAATGGCTTCCCTTAGAGGACTAAAGTCTAACACATCTCTTTAAGGAGCTTGATATTTCTTGAATTGGCTTGAATGATTGCTTGATTTGATGCTTGAATGCTTGAAACCTACATCACAATGTTAGCTCCAAAACATAATATGAACACACATGAATCTTGACATGATGATATGATCTTGAATGCTATTGTAAATGACTGATAAATCTGCTCTTCAATGCTCTTGATAATAATACTTTCTCAAATGAAATTTGAATTATGCAACTTAGATTTGAATTGATACAATAACTAGGTATTTATAGGTGTTTATCTAATTTCTCAAAAATTAGATTCCATAAGCCAACATTTGAAACATGAAAATGCTGTCAAAACATATTAAAAATTGGGTTGTAGCACTTAAGGAGGACCCGTTTGCCCTTGGGTGAATGGGTCTTAGGACCTAAATCTAGGACACACAATTTCCAAGGTACATTTAAAATAATATTAGAATTTGTTTAATGTCAATTTCTCTTTTAGAAAATGGGAATAATAAGGCTTAGTAATGTATAATTTAGGCAATTAGAAGTTTAGTTAAGTCCAATTAATTAAGGGGATGCAAACATAGTGTGAAAATGGAAAGGAGTACATTTTCCAACACTAAATTTAGCCCCCACTTTAGTGAGAGTATGAGACCTAAGCTCAAACTCATGTGACTAAAGTAGACAAATAAGTCAAGAGAGGTGTTACACCCTGTTTCATAGTTACCGAGTTGCTTTTATCTTCATAAGTAAATATGATGGTAGATGTTAATTGTGACTTCAATATGTATTTTAGGTAAATGAAATATGTGAATATATAGTAAGATGTTATTTATTTTGAAGGAATGAATAATTCAACATTATATTGAAAAGAATATGTGGAAATGATGTTTATTGAATTTAGTATATCAATGATGATTTGTATAATGCAAATGGTGGTATTGTGAACATCTAACTACTATTGTGAATGTGTTGAGTTGGATGCAAATGCAATGATCAAGCCTCTAGAAGGAGGGGATGTATCACTTAGGAGAGGGATTTGGTCTGAAAACCCTTAACAAAGCCTAAACTAAACTCACACACACTCACATATAGAATGGTTAAGTCTAATTGTTGTTTTGAATATTGGTAAGTCAATCCATATAATTGTTTGTTCATGCATTAGATAGGTTGTGAACTTGTTTGAAAGTGTTTTGCACTTGGTTGGTGAAAGCTCTTTTCTTTTATACTCTTTATGTAATAGATTATATATATATATTCATATGATTGATAAAGGATGACCAAAATAAATGAGTATATATGTAACTATGGGAAATATCTAGGTTAGCAGATTAGTAGATTAGTGCATAATAAAACAAAACCCAGAGTAAATAATGAAGCATAAAGGAGAAAAACATGAAAATAAAAGGAATAATCTCACCAAATATCTTCAAACTCCATGATTGACCTCCATTACACCTTCTCTATTTGCTGCAATATGTAGTTTGCCATCAGATTTTGTGTGAGCAATCTATGACTATGCCAAGACCTAAGCAAATGTTGAAGGATTTGATCACAAATGCTACACTATGCAACTATGCAACTAGTAAGAAAAGACTAAAGTATGCCTAAAATGCCAAAATTCCAAGAGATGTGAAGCATGCCTAAGACAAGGTTGCAAGAGCTAAGATGTCATGAGATGCCAAAATGAGACCAAAATTGCCATTTTATGGAAAATGCAATTTTGGATGAATGGCCAAGATTGAAGATTGACAAATGCCCTAGAATCAATGGATAAGATTCAATATGACAACCCACAATTATGGTTAGGGAAACATTAGGGTAAATTTGAAATGAGTGGACAAGATTTGATTTGGAAAAATCAAATCAAGGGTTGAAAATGCATGTGACAAGGAGATAAGAATGACATAAAAAAAGAGAGAGTTGGAAAATCAAATAATATTTGATATTACTTGATTTATTGGAGGAAAATACTATTTTGAATTAAAAATTAATTTAATTCAAAAGGTGGGGCCACATGACATAAATAATTAATTTGAATTATTTACTAAAAGAGGGAAAATTAGAAAGTGGGACCATTTTATTTAAATTGGGAAAATGCCAAGGTGGACAGTAATTAAATAAATTAAAGAATTTATTTAATTATGAGAAGACATTAGAAATTAATGACTTATTTAAATAAATAAATAAAATTTATTTATTTAAATAATCAGGAAGAATTAATGGACCAAGATAATTAAATAAATTCTTAATGGACCAAGATAATTAAATAAATTTAAGAATTTATTT
This sequence comes from Sequoia sempervirens, assembly GCA_007258455.2. NCBI lineage: Eukaryota > Viridiplantae > Streptophyta > Pinopsida > Cupressales > Cupressaceae > Sequoia > Sequoia sempervirens. The sequence goes on along the minus strand of VDFB02348938.1, from coordinate 54,480 downwards.
AATTATGGAAAGACTTTAGAGAATTAGTGAAAATTTATTTATTTAAATAATCAAAAGGAATAAAAGACATGAATTAATTAAATAATTATAAATTATTTAATTAATAGTTGAAAGTGAACCAAAGGACATAATTGAACATTTTAATTATGCTAGGAAGAATGTGGCAAAAATAGAGCTTGCAGGCCTAGGTCATTTTTATGTGTCTACAATATATATTACTATATATGTATACAATATATGATAGATATTATATTTCTTATACAAATATTAGTTGATATATATGTATATATATATTTAAAAGTATGTATATATATATTAATAATATATATTATTTATACTTAAAAGAATTTTGGTATACATATGCACATATATAGCACATAGAAAACTTGGTGATTATACCACACATTCTTTGTAAATAAGAAGATTCTTATTTCATGAAATAAGCACCATGATATAATTTAAAACACTATGAATATAACATAGGAGGTTGCGTGAATATTAAGGGAACCCTATATATTATTAAAGACTCAAATATAAGCCTAAGGAGAGCACTCAAGCCAGTGCTGCCATGCAAAGAGAAATGGAAAGCTAAACACGAGATAAGACTAAGTCTTAAACCCTTGCATATCGCGCATAAGTAGTTTCATCGACCATTTGAAATAGGAATGACTTTAATGTTAATGACGAGACAACAAAGCCACACATAAATACTTATTCAAAAGTTTGAAGTGTTGTGTGGAAAATAGACATAATGTACAAGGCACGTAGAATTCCATAAAGGATGCGCACAAAACAAGCTTAGACCAAGTCCAAAAGTTGCATATGTATATATTATACGTTGAAAATGAATAGCATATAATTAATGCTTAAGGGTATAGTGAGTAAAGTGTTGCATGTTGTTTATGAGGAATAAAGCAACACTTTAATAGTGGAGTTGACACTCTTTGCAAAGTGTTGTGAGTAAAACATAAACCAAGTCTATTGTTCTAAATGTAGAAAACTAAGCTCGACTTATTCTTTCAAATAAAATAAGTGGCCAAACAAATAGGGAATGAGTTGAATTGGTGGCGCCAAACTATGAATTTTCATAAACCAAAAAGAGTTCTGAAGTTGCAAGTCGATTTCCTATTAAAAATCATGTGCTTTTATGAAACAGTCAAACTATTGCTGGCACCATATGAGGTCGATTTGTGTTTAAAAAGGCTGAGTAATTGTGTATATCACTGCCACCTTCTTTCTAGATAAGCTGAGTCGAAATTCTGTTGTAAAGAGGTTTCTTCATGTTTAGTCGATCTATAGGCATTCTTGTCTCTTATTTTTGTGTAAATAAGTGAGCTAGTTCTCCCATTTGGATGCCATAATTCTTGCTTCTTGTTGTTTTGTGAGATGAGTTATTCATTTTGAGAGCTGACATTATTTGTGAGAGTAAAGTAAAATATTATTGTGAGTTACCTTTTGAGAGAGAGAGAGAGAGTTGGAGTATTAAGAGAAGCTTAGAAAGCTGATTCTGGGAGCGACAACGTAGTAAACTAGCTTGTTAATCCGGATAAGTGACTAACAAGCATGAGAATCCTATTTCTCTTTATGTTATCTATTTTTAAGAAAGATTGTTTGTCTTATGTGAATTGCTTGGAGATTGCATTAGTTTGCTTGAAAAAGAGAAGGACCCTATTTACTTTTGGAAAGGAAGATAATATGTTAGTAAGAATTCCTTATGAATGTTTTTGCATACTCCATAGTCAGGAGTGTTTGTTTATCAAATAGTATTATATACTAGGATTGATGGATATGAATAGTTTAAGAAGTTATTTGATACAAGTTACTCGCTTGGTCTTGTTTGATACTTTCTTGAGAAGCCTATATATTAGTTTATTTCCAAGTAATATACCCTATACAGGGATTCAAATAATGATGTTTCTATACATATAGATAGTCTAAAATACATGTATAACGGGAAACATATCAATGTCCTAAAGTGATTTGACACTGTATTTTATTATGCTAGGAAAACTTAGGAATGATGAGGTTTAGCAATACGTCAACAGTGATAGTATGAAAGATATGATAAGATGAGACGACATATTTCTAGTATATATGTGAATGGTCATTACTTTACTATTGAATGAAACCAATATGATGAGAATAACCTACTTGGTTGGGTTGCTTATCTGACCTTTGGTTGAAGCACCTAGGTTGAGATTAACTTACATGATCAGACTAATTGTTGAATTTATCTTGGGATTAGAGTAAACCGAGATTAAGAGAAACCTATGTGATTGAGTTGATCACTTGAATTTTTGAAATTACTATTTGGTTGGAGCCATAGGTGGGATTACTTTATCAAGTTGGAATTGCCACTTGATTGATTTATACTTTTGATATGAAGACATTTATTGATGAAAATATACTTCTTGATTAGACTTTTATTGGTGAGATTATACACTCTTGAATAAGGTCTTTTATTGTTGAGATTATATTCCTAAAAGATTCATTTATTGATATAAATATCATTTTGATAAGATGCCATTTATTGTTGGAATCATGTTTTGAGCTAAGGTCATTTATTGATGAGATTATACTTTTGATGAGATCCATTTATTGTTGTGATATATTCTTGTATGGAATCATCTAATGATGAATATACATGATAAGAATAAGCTTATGTTTCTACACTAAGATTATGGAGTTAATATTTGTAAATTTAGAGCCATGTGAGCTCATAGGTTATTCCTAGGATTAGAGTATCCAATGAAGGGATAGCTTATGCATGATAAATACTTGGTAGTTCTAAGTAGTATTGTAAGTTTAAAAGGGGAAAAGTTTGTTCTTGGGGTTAAAGATTACCTCATGAAGGAATTACCTATGCATAGTGTACAATGATCTTGAGAAAAACTGAACTAGAGAAGTGTATGTGACCTAGGATGACTTTTTTATATAAAAATTTGGCCAAAGTAGTGTAATGTATCATAGGTTACACTGTCAATTTCATTGTGTTCCTTTTATGCATGCTACTCCATGATTGATATACAATATATAGGATGTATATGGTATACAAGATAGGATGTATTCAAGTTCTAGTCATGTAGGCCACAACACTGAGTTCAGATAGGCTAAAAGTTATGAGGTTATATCAAACCAACTCCTTCATCGAAGGGTAGGGCCATCATGCCACATGTGGGCCAGATGTGTGTGGGACCACAAAAGAGTTTGTGGTTGGTGGAAAAGTGCTTGAGTGATGCTTCTCCTCCATAGTTGGTGGCCAAGGTTTGGGGATGTTTGCACTAGTATTGGGGATTGTTGGTGTTTTTTCTAGCTAAACCTTGAAAATCCTCCAAAGGATAGCCAGTCCTTATGCTTAAGAACTTCAAGATTAGTGGCCAATGAATGGGAGATGGATTCCACACTTTTCTCCCTTGCACTTCAGGCTCTCCAAAACCCAGGAGGGTAATCCCACATAATGTGCTTATGAATTTATGCAACCAAATGGCCATGTAAATTACAAATAACAGATTAATTCTCATGTAATTTCTCAATAAATGGAATATTTCAAGGGGCTGGCTACTCCTTTACAACACTCAACATTTAGAGCATGAGAATATGGAAGTACATTGCACTTCCATAAATAAAACCTCAACAAAAATAGAAATTTGACAATTATAGTTCTTTGATTGGGGGTGATCTTAGAACTTATAATCACAAGCATAAATTCAAGGCCAGTGCCTTATCTCAAGGCATGGAGTCAAACTTATTGTAAACCATGATAAATGAAAATGTTTAATTCTAACATGAAAGAGTTGCTACAATATTGCATTACAATATTAACACTCAATATTTTGAATCTAGAACTACTTATCAAATCCAAGCATGACTTGCACAAATCTGTGTTTCTATTAAGGTGGTTTAACCAATTCTTTGAATCAGAGCCTTAATAAAGAACACACACCACCAAAAATACAATGGAGACTAGATGAAAGATCCTTGATCATTTTCATTGAAAACCTGTGCAAATAATACAAGGGAGAGAAGTGGCCTCAGAATTTTGTTGGATCCTATTCAAATTATGATAGCACCGTCATTCAACATTAAAGCTTTCAAAAATTATAGACTTAACAACCTAAAACTAGACTTGAACTTAATTTTTTGTCCTTGTATTACAAATTCCCTCTAGAGATCAATCACCAACCCTACACATTTGGCCGTGAATTCCTTCTTATAGAAAAGAAGGAGAAAAAAAAGCATTGGGCCATAATGTACACATGTCATATTCCTATTTGACCACTATAGTTACATTTTTCATTCAAGGGAGGGAGAAAAACACGGGAAAAAACTATTTGCATTTGTTGATGAATATTTTTTTCCCACCTTCCAAAAGGCATCATTGTCGTTGTAACAACTTATCCACAAACTTCCTTCATCCTTGTGCTCTACCCCTTTTTTTTTCAGTGATCTCTTTTAATGTTGCCATGTGCCCTTTTTTATTTTATCACTTCTTATTCAGAACCATCGCTCATCGCTAATCCACCCATAGATTCTTTGAATGGATCTACGATGCTCAAGTGACCATTAATGAGAGGAATATTCCATTGAATATCCCTTAACTCCTCCATTGCTCATCACTCTTCACTCTCCACAGGATTTCCCGCTTCCCCACTAGCTGCTATTGACGACAACATTTGATGTAGTGCGCTAGTGGGGAAAAGAAAATTATAAAGTTTAGACTTTATAAAGTGTGAACAATATTTCACTAGCCCATCACTAATAAATAAGTCCCATCAAAAAAAGTTTCTAGTAATGTCTGTGGCTTCAGTGATGGAAGATACCTTAGGATTTTATATTGCTCATCACTGTTTGGTTTTACAATGGTCAAGTCACATTAGCGATGGGAGAAAACTAGCAATGCCATAGGATTCAACCACATGCCTGACATCACATTCCATGGTGGTCAAACAAGTCAAAAAGCCTCTTATAGAATGGTGAGATTTTTCTTCAATTTCAACGAACTTATACCTCCTTTGCATCAAGACATGGGAGTATCTAGTCACTCATACTCCATCCTTTGGAGTGCTTTAATGAGCTCATGAAGCAAGCTCAAATAGAGAAGTCTAAAGATCCTCCAAACCTTGTCAGGTATTGGCGATCAACCTTCCCTAATACCTTTTACCACCCTTCGTACCACCACAAAAAATCATGCAAACCTCTGAAATTCCAAAGTGAAAAAACACCAGCCTTCTTTGAACTTGTTAGATGTCCGAGTTAGTCCATCCTCCATACTACTTGCTTACCTTTGATAAGGAGTAAACCATCACTCCGACTCATGAAACCTGAAGTGTTTTAATTGTCAACATGAACCTTTTTTGAGTGTTGAGGTTCATAGTTTATCCATACCTCATACATCACTTTAGCATCCAAGTTAAGGTGCAAGCCTTAACACCAAAGCCCCATGCCCACTCTCCTCAACAACAAGTAAGCAATAAGCCCAAAGTTTGAAACTTGATCAACCTAATAAAAAATGACTAACTCTTTCTTCATTTCTTCTTCGGCAAGCGATAAGAGATAATCTCGAATCCCAAAGCTCAAACTTGTATAGACCTTCATACTCAACAAACTCAAGCCAATTTAGCCCTTACCAAATAGAATTAACACTTTTTTTTTGGTTGATGCAAGATTACTCTTACACCCTTGATGTTCCTACATTATCATAGGCACTAAAATTTGCAAAATTTGAAGGTTCCATCAATGGATCATGTTCGGGGACACATGCCCCTTGTAGGCATGGCAAGATTCCAGATCTCTGGGGAGTAGACCAAGTGCCAAATCCATTGGATGCTCTACAAATTTTCCTTTATTCAATTTTAAACCTCATTTGATGACCCAATGCCATCAAATGAAAAGAGGAACCAATGTTTGCCTCTATCAAACATGTTGTTTTTTGTTGTCCACACTGAGCCAAGTCTAAAAACACTACCATTATATATTTGAAAATAAATATCACCACTGGCATGCTTAATCACATCACTATGCTTTCCAATGCCTCCATTAACTTTGTCAATTTGATATTGGCAGTCAAGCACTAACTGAAATCCATCAACATCTGACAAGAGTATATCACACTCATCAAATAGAGAAAACTTACAATTAGTGTGATCTAGATCCCTCACTAACAAGATCATTGTCATACACACTCACTTTCTTGTCAAAGTGGATTGAAAAGTGGAAAAATTCATAGTGTGCTTGAAAAGGGTCACTATGAGATTTCTCCTCATCATTCATCTGCACATCAAGTCTGAACCATCATAATGATTAGGATCCATAAAGATATCATGCCTTACATATGGTATGCAATCCTCTTGTGCAGTAAACAAAAAATGTTCACATATATGTATCTCCTTCAATTGGATTGCATCAGAAACAAGTTTATCACCATCCAAACAACAAAACTCAGTCACATTATTATATGCCTCAAGGTTCTAAAAACAAGATTTATCAACATCCATAATACCATTGTCTACATTCAAATCATGGCATTAAAAAAAAAATCAGCATCCCATACAAAAACAATGTTTTCCAACTCAGGTTCAAAGACAAGGTTATTTTCATTCTTAATATTATCACACAAATCTGTATAAAAAGGCTTCAATTGCAGGATAAGATGACTCAGAATTTACCTCTACAATAGATTCCTCACAGTGACTATTCAAAGCACATTCATGGTTGAAAAAAGCATCATAATCAACATTACCTCCTATAGCACCAACATGAATATTTGAAGTGAACTGCTCATAAGGAAGACTATGAGTTGCACACCTAGAAAAAAAAAGGTCCTCATATGCATCCATGTGTTGAACACAATCACATTCTACAGATGCAAATTCATCATAGAGAGCTTCATCAACTGTACCAACATTTGTCCTTAAATTTTCACTTTCATGTACAACTTCACCCATTCTATTCTCATGTAAATTTAATTAGTAATAACTTCAAAACTAGAAAAAGGAATGGAAGAAGGAAAAAAATAAAACAAAGGAGTCCCTTGTTCATCATTCACATCACACCCACATGCATGTTCTACACAATCAACTTCTTGAATTGATTCATCCAATGAATCTCTTGCATGAATACCCTTTTCATTGTCCATACTATTGCAATAACCAACAAGGTTATATTCCTCACCATTAAACTGAAAAAAATCATTTGTTTCTTCATTGTAGCTTCTCACAAATGATTGCTCTGACTGAAATTCATGGCACACTTTGTCATTTGCATCTGATATACCACCATTTTCAAGAGTATTCCACAAATTAGCAAACTCCTTTGTCTCATTACCATGAAGACTTGCATCAATGCTACACTCAACATGTGTAGAATTGGAATAACCAAGTGTATCATAGCACTGTTGATCACATATCTCCTCTTCAAAAAGTACATTCAATTCATATCCCTCATTATGCTCTTGGCTAAGAGAACTTGGAATCCCATTGTTCTTCACACTTCATCACATTCATTGCTTGAAGAGAAAATATCATTAGCATAGTTTGAATGGAGATGATCATTCAAGAAATTATCAACACTATCATAGAGTTTCATAATGCCATCATGCAATTGTGAGTGTTGAAAATATTGTCATCACCCTTATTGAAACACTTTTCACTTAATTTAATGTGGGTTTTTCCAAGTTCCATTGAAGACTTTTTTTATCTAGTGGAATGCTCCTTCTATGAATCCTCCTATTCAAAGATTATGGGATTTTACTTTCCCTTATATAGCTCGGGGTGTGTGGAAGGAACGTAATAGGATATTCAGGGAAAAGGAATTATCGGAAAACATTGTGTATGAGAAGACTTTCAGATTAATTGTGGAAAACTTCAATATCATCCCTCATCAAGAGAATTTGATGGAGGCTATGGTTTGTTCGACCTATGATCTTAAGATGGCTAAGGATTGGAACATTAAATTTGATGTTTCAAAGGCCTCTAACTGGCCAAAAAGGACCATGAAGGAGTGTGCTTGTGTCTTCCACCTAGAGGTTGGATAAAAGCTAACTTTGACGGGGCGGCTAAGGGTAACCTGGGTTTGGCTGGAAGTGGAGAAGTGATAGGGGACTATAATGGTAATTTTGTTGTGGTTGTGGCCATCTCCTTAGGCATCCAATCTAACCACATAGCCGAAGACATTAGGGATTTTCAGGTTATTGACCTTGCTAGTAGAATGAATGTTAAAAATATTTGGTTAGAGGGTGATTCTAAAAACATCATTGAATGCATCCTAGGAAAATCCCCTCCCTCATGGACCATTAAGTGTTGGATTGAAGATGCTAGGGCACTCTTATCTAAATTTGATAAAGTGAGAGTTTCACATGCCTTTAGGGAAGCTAATGGAGTTGCTGACTTCTTTGCCAATGAGGGGGCTAAACAAAAAGGGTATAATACGTGGCAGAGCCTTAATGAGTTGGGAGTCCACGTAAGGGGCCTAATCAAGAGTATGATATTACTCATGGAGAAGCAACCACATTTCTTGATAATGAAGGAGAATAAGGCCAAGTACAGAGTTATCATTAGATTTTATGGGGCTGCGGTTATGAACTCTACAGGTTGTATGAAGGAGAATAAGGCCAAGTATAGAGCTATCATTAGATTTGATGGGGTTGTGGTTATTAACTCTACAGGTTGTATTATTTGGCACATTTTATGGGTGCTTTGGCTTGGTTGCAGCTGTTTGATTCAGGGTAATAGTTCTACAAGCAATGCTAGCAAGGCCAATGCGATAATGGGTGGAAGTAGAAAAAGAGTGGAGCCGACTAGTTTCAAAATACATAAGCAAAACCCGAAGGTTTGGAGGCAGATTGTGCATGGTGGGATTCTCCCGTTCATCGAGAAGCTCCATGGTCCTGAATCAGAAGCCACTGAGTATTTTGTGAAACATTGGAGGAATGATGAAATTGTTCTCTTTGGTAGGGAGGTCAGTGTGAATGATAACCTTATCGGGGAGGTCACTGGTCTTTCGACTAAGGGAATGAAGTTCTTTAGGGACATGAAATTTTCTAATTATGTTGTCATTAGGTTTCCCAAAAAAGATAAGGAAAAGAGAGAGCTGGTTAAAATATCCAACTACTTTGAAATTGACACTATTAAGGCTTTATAGAGGAAGGTGCTCAGGGTTATAATGGAATACATCACGTTGGATGGAAGATTTACAAGAGTTTACGGCTACCATTTTGTCCTCCTCAATCATTTTTGCCATAAGGTAAGGGTTTCCTTCCCTCACTATCTGTATTACTCCTTAAGTAATATCCTGGAAGACCATAGAAAGAATCCTAGAAAGTATCCGGTCATGCATACTGGACTCATCTGACTTATTTATGATCATTTTAAAAATATGCCAGCTTTGTCTAACCTTGTCCTGGCTTCGACCTCTAAAGACTATGATACTGAGATTAGCTTTTTGGAGGAAAAAGATAACCTAGACCCTGATTGGATTGAGGAAGACACCCCCTCCCCCAAAAATATGGGTAAGAAAACCCATCTGAGCAAGCCCTTGCTTAAAAAAGATAGCTCTATGAAAACCCCCGTTGTCTTTGATCAGAAAGAGAGATCTAAGATTGAGGACCCCCTTGCTAAAAAACTACTTTCTTACTCTGAGGACTCCCTGGAGGATAAAATTGATACCCCTAATGCTAGTGAGGATTCCTACACCTCTTACCCTACTACGGATAGAGAAGACAAACCCATATTTCCTAGAAACCTTAACCCTGAAGACCACTACTTTAAGTCTGACTGGGAATTTCCTGATGATATTTTAGCTATTGCTAGAAATGGGGCTATTGATTATTTCAGGATTATGAAATGGGTCTTTCACGAGATAAAGGACCTCAACTTAAAGAACAGGGCTCTTACTAGTAAATTGGAAGATTTGCAAGCTAAAGTTGCTACCCACAATTCTACTGAGGTAGTGTGTACCGAGGATAACATGAGGGAGATGGCTGAGTGCCTTCAATGAAATATTGAGCTCATAGACAAGATGAAGAAGGATAATGAGGTTAAGGTTAAGTTCCTGGAGGGAGAAATTAACAAAATCAGGGACACCATTAAGACTATCCTGGAGTAGAATCATAGAATTGCTAATCACAACGCAACTATTATGAGCACTATGGTTGAGAAAATGGATAACTTCTAGCAGGGCTCTTTGGTGGTGGATTTGGATGTAGACAGGGAGAAAAACATGATCAAAGATGTTGGCATCTCGAAGAGGATGAGAGCTCACCTGAAGAGCAAGGTTGTTTCCATGCCCCAGGAGATTCAGGCTCTCAAAAAGAGCACTCAGGATATGTGCAACCTTGAAGCTGAGGTTGTTGATACTTTAAAGTTCTTAGGTTAGTTATGATTTTGCACTGGTTTTTGTGCTGGCCTTTGTTGGCTCCAGGCTTGTGGCTGTGGTTTCTTCTGGTCTTTTCTATTTTGTAGCCATCCTTTTCTTTTTTGGGCACTGTATTGCTTTATCTTTATTTAACTTGTGAACTTTGTGGTTTTGGGTCCCTATAAAACCCATTTTTTCCTTTATCAAAAACACTTTTCACTTAAGGAAATCAATTCTATTTCCTCCTCTTGGAAGGATTCACAATCACTAGGGCTGCAAATAGAATTGTAGTGTCTTTGGTCATTTGGACAAGAATGTTCCTCATCTAGTTGCAAACTTCCATCTACAACACTAATATTGTCATCATGAAGACATGAAACTTTAGAATCAACACAAACTTCTATTGCACTTTCAAATGAGATCAATGCACCTGACTCAATGGATTCAACATAACACCCTTTCTCCTTGTTAATGAATGATAATATTCTTTCTGTATCATCTGCATCATTGCAACCTTCATCTGATATAGAGAATTAGATTTCTATTTTTGTATGACTTCACATGTTTCATTCATCCTATCATATCTTACATCTTGACTATTATGGCTGCAATCTTCATTTGCATATATCTTCTCTATAGGTTGTTCAAAAAAAACATCCTCATTGTGCTACAAGATGCATTATCATTTTCTTTTTCTATACCATCCAAATCTATTTGATCAAGTCTAGAAAAAGTACCATCACATAGGCTAGTTAGAAAATCACTTCCACATTGCTCTATCATTTCTTCAATCACTGAAAGCCATTTATATATGGACTCAAGGTTAGGGGGCTTCAAATCAGCTGGCATGGTACTCAGACCTAGCTCAAGTCTTTCACCAAAAAAATCAATACATATTGATTCATCAAGTCTATTTAATGCTAGTATAGCAAACAAAATTTTCATGAATCTATCATGAAAATCATAGGAGGATTCACCCTCAAATCTTCTTATATCATTACAATGCATGACATGGATTCAACTTTAATTTTAGACTGCTCTTCAAATTCTTCTTGGATATCTAGATTTCTATCCTCAAATAGGCATTCATTGTCTATTGATATTCCTTCAAATTGATCAATGAAAAGTATTCTAAGCTTATGCCATGAATATATGGAATGCATTGGTAAACCAAAAAACCAATATTCAATAGCATTTTCTAAAGTTCTAAAAAAAAAATTCATGATAACATCTTCTTCTTCTATTTGACAGTCCTCCATCAAATCAATGAATTTTTTAAAATGTTGTGATGTCAACTCTTCAGGATTTCCTCTAAACTTGAACAAGTATTCATTTACTTTTCTTGGGATTGAGTGTGGATAACCTTGGATTTTACTGAAATCTAGAGGGTTATATCTTTCATTAGATAACATCTTTCTTTGAGGATATGAATGTGTTTTAGGCATGACATTAAAGCTTGTAGAGGGAGAACTAGGATAGTCATACATATTTGCAAATGAAAATTATTCCCTCTACAACCATATGCTTTTTGGTATTTCTTTATCCCTTTCTTGTAGTGCTCATTTTCACTGAATAAGGGAACCAAATTTTTCTAGAATTTCAAACATGGTTTTCATACATAAGCTTATCCTTATTGAAAACCAAAAAAATACTTGGATATGTTGCAGCTGCTGTAAATTTTCCTTCCTGACTGGAAATCTTTGTAGATCTAAAACTTTCTTCACATCTTCACTAGGTTATTTCCATAGAGTCATCACCTCTCTTCATAGAGGACTAAACTTCAAACAATATGAAGCTCTTTCAAAGATTAATTTCATTCTAGGTCTTCTCCAATATGAGAGTCACACATAAATCCTTTTAAATTTGCTACAACAAAACCTCTTCTAGGTCTGAAAACTTCAAAATTATATGAACTAGATGTTCAGATTCATCAAATGATTTGACTCTTTGCTCATAGATCTATTACTATCCCCAATAGTCGCCAATCTATTGGTGACTCAGATGGGAAAAGAAGATTCCAAAATTTTCAATCTCTAGTTATAAATAATATTATGACATTTTAATGACTCTTTCATAGGACAGTCTGCAACCAAATTTCAAAGTTCATCCCTAGTAGAGTCACCAATCTATTGGTGTTTTTTCTAGCCAAACCTTGAAAATCCACTAAAGGATAGCCAGTCCTTATGCTTAAGAACTTCAAGATTAGTGGCCAACAAGTGGCAGATGGATTCTACACTTTTCTCCCTTGCACTTCAGGCTCTGCAAAACCTAGGAGGGTAATCCGACACAATGTACCTATGAATTTATGCAGCCAAATGACCATGTACATTGCAAATAACAGATGAATTCTCATGTAATTTCTCAATAAATGGAATATTTCAAGGGGTTGGCTACTCCTTTACAACACTCAACATTTAGAGCATGACAATATGAAAGTAAATTGCACTTCCAGAAATAAAACCTCAACTAAAATAGAAATTTTACAATTGTTCTTTGATTGAGGGTGATCTTAGAACTTATAATCGCAAACAAAACTTCAAGGCTAGTGCCTTATCTCAGGGCGTGGAGTCAAACTTATTGCAAACCATGATGCATGACAATGTTTAATTCTAACATGAAAGACCTATTGCAATATTGTATTACAATATTAACACTCAATATTCTGAATCCAAAATTGCTTATCAAATCCAAGCATGACTTGCACAAATATGTGTTTCTATTAAAGGTGGTTTAACCAATTCTTTGAATTAGAGCCTTCATAAAGAACACACACCACCGAAAATACAATGGAGACTAGATGAAAGATCCTTGATCATTTTCATTGAAAACCTATGCAAATAATACAATGGAGAGAAGTGGCTTCAAATTTTTTCCATCCTATTCAAATTATGCTAGCACCGTCATACAACATTAAAGCTTTCAAAAATTACAGACTTAACAACCTAAAACCAGACTTGAACTTAATTTTTTGTCCTTGCATTACAAATTCCCTCTAGAGATCAATAACCAACCTTATACATTTGGCCATGAATTCCTTCTTATAGAAAAGGAGGAAAACAAGCATCGAGCCAAAATGTACACATGTCACATTCCTATTTGATTGTTGCAATTACGTTTTTCATTCAAGGGAGGGAGAAAAACATAGGGCAAACATATTTGCATTTGTCGATGAATATATTTTCCCTTCTAAAAGGAATCATTGTCATTGTAACAATCATCCATGGACCTCCTTCATCCTCACGCTTTACCCCTTTTTATTTTCAATGATCTCTTTTAATGTTGCCATGTGCCCTTTTTTCCTTTATCACTTCACCGCTCATTGCTAATCCACCCATAGCTTCTTTGGATCCATGATGCTTAAGTGCCCAATGATGAGAGGAATATTCTATCAAATATCCCTTAACTCTCCATTTTCACTATTAGCTACTGCTACATTGGATGTAGTGGGCTAGTAGGGAACACAAAATTATTTTAGACCAATATTTTCACCCATTCAGTCCCTTCTTGTAATCATTGGAAGATACCAATTGCTCATCACTATTTGGTTTTATAATGGTGTCTGATTGGATTCAACCATCGACCATTCCAGTCAAAAATCCTCTTATGGAATGGTGAGACTTTTCTTCAATTTCGGTGACCTTATACCTCCCTTGCATTGGGAATCGAGAGTATCTAGTCACTCATACTCCATCCTTTGGAGTGCGTAAACAATCTCACAAAGCAAGCTCAAATGATGGAGTTCGAAGACGGATATACCACCCTTCTCACCACTGCAAACCATCATACAGACCTACGAAATGCTGAAGTGCGAAAATACTATCCTTCTTTGAACTTGTTGGATTTCAGAGTTAGTCCATCCTGCTTACCTTTCGGTAAGGAGTAAACCATCCCTCTGAACCACGAAACCTGAAGTGTTTTCATTGTCAACATGAACCTTTTTTGAGTGTTGGGGTTCAGAGTTTATCCATACCTCATACATCGCTTTAGCATCCAAGTTAAGGCACAAGCCTTAACACTAAAGTCCAAGGCCCGCTCTCCTCAGCAATGGGTAAGCAATAAGATTGAAGTTCAAAACCCGATCAGCTTGATAAAAAAAATGACCAACTCTTTCTTCATTTCTTCTTTGGCAAGCGATAAGAGATTGTCTCAAATACCAAAGCTTGAACTTCTGTAGACCTTCATACTCAACAAAATCAAGCCAATTTAGCCCTTATCGAATAGAAATAATACTTTTTTCTAGTTGTTGCAAGATTACTCTTACACCCTGGATGCTCCTGCATTACATAGGCACTAAAATTTGCAAAATTTGAAGGTTCCATTATGGACAACTAGGATGCTTGCACCAGAGAAAGCGGACATATAGAATGTATGCACCAATGCGATGATATCTAGATCATTTGTACATCTATTACTGAAGGAAGCTAAGAAGAGCTTTGTATGTATCATGTACCCATTTATATGGAAGGTTGTAAACATGAATGTTTAACTTGAGTTCATTCAATATGAAATCTACATTATCAAAAGATTTGTGAAATTACAAGGAAATGCAATGAAGTTTGGAATAGTGTTTGTTTCAATTGTATATGTAATTTACTTTATAAAAAGAAAAAAAAATAATGCTATGTTATGGAATCATGGAAATTATTCACTTAAGGTTAAAACTTTGATATTTTACTGAGTATAACACTGGGGTTGTTGCAAGAGGTCTAATTGTACAATTATTAGAAAGACAAGATGACAAGGATCAAGGAGGATGATAAAGCCCCCAGGATCAAAGATCCCATGGAAAACCAACAAAGGTACAAAGAGACATACAAATGCAACAACTTTACACAAGATACAACATCATACACTATCAAAATTAATTCCAAAAAGATGAACTAGCAAGTTGTGTTATGCTAAGTCTATCAAACATTCTCACATGCTCCATAGGAAAGCAAGTTGTGTTATGCAAGGTGGCCATGAAAAACACACTCACAAGTGCAGTCTGATATACACTTGATGAGCCCAAACAAGTGAGAAACACATAAGGTCTAGTGCAATCCGATATACACTAGGTGTGTACCCATAAATCAAGTGGTGATGGGTAAGTCATGCCAGGTCTACAGGATCCCATACATCAACCATATACCAAAAGTTATACTCCCTGATAAATTTGATAAGACACCACATACAACAATCACAATGCTAGAAAGTTGCATTATGCTAGACACTCATGAAACAAAGGCACCACCAAGCAAGTTTTGTTATGCTTAGTGGTCGAGTGTTTTGTTTTAAGATAGTCAAAGGGGTTTTGATTAGTTCATGAAAGGTATCACTTTAGGGAACATCATGCTCAATATCACCATGAAGAGAGGACTAGTTGAGAGATAAAAGATTTGCACCTTAGGGAATGCAAGCCATGGCATTACCACTAAGAGGAGTGTCATATGCCAAGAAAGGTCACACTCTTGAAGGACATCAATCCCAATGTCACCAAAAAGAAGACACATCACATGAAATAAGAATACCACACTTTGAACAAGAGGTCATGATATCAAGCAAGCAACAAGTTTGAGGCATAATGCCCCCCACTTTAAAGAATTACTAAACACCATACTATGAGAAGTTACTTTGAAGTAGAATATGATAAAATCCAATTGTTAAAAGATACATGAGAGCTTATTTGGAAAGCCCTATGCCAATGACAAGTTTCCAAATAAATCTATGTCATGAAAAGGAGGTTGCCCTCGACATGCAATCCTAAGATAACACATAAGGGATCCATGGATTTGGGGTCAACGTATGTCTTTTCTACAGTGATATAATTGAGCTTAGAATTATCACCATTCCCCAAATAACTCATGGAACAATGAGAACAAATGAAGAATGACATATAGAGAGTGAAAACAAAGGAGAAGCCTTTTGGGTCAACATGGAAGAGACCTAAATATCTCGATGCTTTGCATTGTCCCCAAAAGGAAAACAAAAGATAAATGAAAAAGATAGTGGTTACAATAGATAAAAGAATGAAGATATAAATAGAAGAATGCCATGATAGATTCACTTCCTTTGTATCCTTGCACCAATGGAGTGACAAGGGTCATCCAAAGTAGGCTCATAAATATAAAGACACACTAAGCAACACAATATGGGAGATCACATTATGCACATGTAATCACACGAAGAACATGATAAAAAAGACATAAATCTAGTATGACACATGCAAGCTGACCTAAAGCAAGTCATCTGCATCTCAATCTTGTTCATCATATATGGAAGTAATATGACTAGCCAAAGGGGAAACAATGGGTGTCATACTAGGACAAGGCTATCTAATCCCTTGCCCCCAAAATGTAGGACAAGGATGAGCCAAGATAGGTGATGAGAATGTGCTCTTTGCAATATAGAAATGGTTTACATTAAATGTAATACATTTAATAGTGAGTATGATATGATTCTACAGCTATCACATGGAAAGGAGAAAGTGTGTGCATTCTTAGTCAATAATTTTATATTCACATAGCAAATTTTGTAAAACATGAAACTCATTAGTAAGATACCCAAGAGTTCTATGATATGCACAATAAGACATGTTTACACTTTTTCCTTTTTTGTTCTCTTGAATAGGTGGCAATGTAACCAATCCTAGACAGAGGATTTGATCCATTTTTCATTTAGTTTTTGTTATGGTATGTAAGAATAGTAATTTATTGAGCTTATAGGGCTTAGGTTTCTTACTTTATTGGGAAACTTGTTGAGGTAGAGGTGGAGGATCTAAGGTTACTCTATCATGCCCATGAGACATTAATTGGTGTTGTGAAACAATCTTGTGAAAGAGAATACCTTTCCCATTAGGAGAGGTAGTGGGAGGAGGAGATCCTTGATATCCTAGTCCCCTGGTATCTTCTAATGGTGGTTTTTCTAGCCATTTATGGACTCCATGTTCATTAGTTATGTCACATCCTTATTTTCTTAAGATTTGAAGCCTTGACCTTATCTCTCTTCTAGATTGATGGGTGTATTAATAACTTGATGAGCATAAGATAGAATAATATCATTATTTTCCTTGTTAACATGTTCTTTCATGATTAATGGTTGAGGCTTGCTTTGTGTTTCAATTTCAGGATGCAAAAGGTTGAAAATATCAAGTGATGGGATGATAGGAGGTGTTGGTTGTTGCATGGATGGATAGAATGATGCATTGTTCTCAAGGTTGTGTAGGGAGTCTTGTATGAATTGTTGCATGCTATCTTCATTTTGGCCTAAGATGTCCACCTTATGAGGACATTCATTAGAAGGTGAAGGTTCATTAGTGTTATCAATTGCATTAGGATCATATCCAAATATACAACTTGAAACATCAACCAAGGATCTTAAAGTCATCTATATGCTACCAAAACACATATCCATAATGAAGTTTGATGCAAATTTCTAGATTTGAAATGATAATTGACTGATTGTAAAATGCAAGAACTTGAAAAACTGTCTTTTGAATGCAAATTTTATTTTTGAACCATGCAATTGTTTTGACAAATTAGCTTGAATGCAAATGATTTCAGAAAATTGCAATTCCATAAATTGAAACTAAGATCTACTAACAACTAGAAATAAAGCAAACATAAACAAATTTATGCCCAAAAATTTGGAAAATGACCTATATAAGGAAAAATTCACCCTAGGGTGAATGGGTCCTTGCATAAAGGTTGAAAAAAATTAAAATATGAGTTTTTGAGTTGATGTTTAAGGTTGCAAATAGATTCTTCCAGTAACAAATTTCTAGATTTTTATGCAAATAGAAACAATAAAGATAACACTATAATAATACCTCTATTTATAAATATAACATCATATAATCATGTTCATGTCATAGAAAGAGTTTAACATCATATACATATGATCCAATGTTAAGTGTGAATAAACATAAATGTACCCTATTTGTGGACCTTACACTTGAAAGATAAGGAAGATATTCAATATTTGGTCAAATTGAAGAACAAAAGGTCCATTAAAGAAGAATCCTTGTTCACACTAATAGAACTTAGCTTCCATGACTATAAATTTAAAGTTTCTTTAAAATAACTATAAGGAAGGGCTCACTTTATTTCTTACCTAGGTTATCTAATGTCTATATCACCAAAAATAGATGTTTTATTTTTTACAAGTTTTCCATGTGTTATATTTTCTTAGTGTGTTGATATTTAAAGTTTGCATTTTTTTATTAGTAGTTTTAATTCCTTTGATGTGTCATTATGTTAATGCAAAAAGAGAGTTGGGTATAGTATTGTTTTTATAAAAATAAATAAATAGAAATGTCATGACCAAGCATATAAAGAAAGAATAAAACTAATATCCCTTGATTATTATCAATATACATCCAATAATATCACTTTTTCACATGAGTACTTGTTTAATCATATATCCAATGATTTCAAACTTCCAACCAATGTGGATACTCAAATGAGTGAGTTTCAAACATGCATCTCTAATCTATCTTATCAACATAAATTCTTTTAGTGCACTTTATGTTGACATGTCTCTAAAGATCAAGGGTCATGCATATTCATTAGACCTTGAAATCAAATCGTCATCACATGTACTATGGAAATTTACTACATGATCACCAACTTTAATTTGGAAAACATATGATAAGGATTATATTGGGAATTGTCAATTTCATAAGATATATGAGTTAGCATTGAATGAATCATCATTTTTGGAATTCATCTTAATTCATATGGACTTGTAAAGGGTTTTGTTACATACCCCTCTTTATTTATTTAAATATGTAATATAATAGTGTTAGAAGGGAGGATTATTCAAAGTTAATCATGTAATTTAGTTGATTGTTTAGAAGAGATAGGTGTCAATTTATTAATTATTATTTTTACATTCTTGATTTTAAGAAGTGTTGCTATTGTTTGTATTGAATGTTTTCATGTTTTTACATTATTATTAAAATAAAATTAATTATTATTTATTTTAGTAGAATACAAGTTCATTCTTTCATTAATTTAGTTATTATAGTTTAATTTCACATTTATTTTATCATTAATTTAGTTATTATAGTTTAATTTCACATTTATTTTATCAAAATTAGCATTAGATTATTTTGAATATATTAATTCTCTCATTAATATCACCTTTTATCCATGATTAAATGTTTAGGATTAGAAAAAAAAGCATTTAGAATTGAGAAACTTAAACTCCCTAATGCCCATCAAAATAATGTCGATCAACTTCATAGCCTAATTCTTAAATATATTTTTTTTCTTACCTTCCCATCGATGAATTTAATGTCTTAAATATCAGAAAATCACCTTGATAAAGTGCAATAAATGATGTGTAGAAATGAATTGATTTTTAACATATAATAATTTTAAAAATATAATACTAATTTTAAATAGAATCTTATTTGAACTTCAAAGTAATTTAGAAAATAATAATTGTGTTTCAGATAACCTTGTGAAATGACATTTAACCTTTTTATATATAAATAACATTTAATCTTGTTATATATAACGATATTTTTTTCATCAAAACTCTAACCCCGCTTTTTTAATCAAAAAACAATATGTTTATTGTAATAATTTAATATGTTTAAACTTTTTTAATATATAACAATATTTTTATTAAGTGAAGGCTGTCACTCAGTGAAGGTTTTTATTAACTGAAGGTTGTCACTCAGTGAAGGCTGTAACTTTATAAAAGATGTGATTTAAAATCAATGGAAAACAATTTCTAATATTTAAAAAAGAACTCAATAATTTTAAAGAATAACTACTATACCTAGGATGACAACTTGCTACAATAATAATAATGCAGAAATACTTGTTTTTAATCTCTTGAAGTCAGAGGAATCCTTCAGATCTTTTTTTAAGTAGTTCAAATTTATCGGATTAGTTTACTATATGGAAAATGGAACCCTGCGACAAATTCAAGAATCTGTAGGCTATTGAGACTTAGATGCGAGTGGCTGTAGCAGTTTGAACATCGATTTCTATATAGTGCGCTTTGGCATTTTGTTCAATGCACTCATTCTACAGCAGACAAACGACGTTGGCCTCAAAATGAGTGGGGAAATAGCAGTGGCCCCTTTGCACGCAGTAATGCTGCCATTTCCTCCACGTCAATCCGCTCATGAATTTTGCAGAGCTGCTGGCCATACGGGGAGTCTTCATAACCTTTGTCACTACCGAATGGATAGACCAACGCCTTCTAGCATCAGGTGATCACAAGGCCAAAGAGAGGGGCTCCAAATTTCGCTTTCTCTCTATTCCAGACGGCTTACCGCCGGAACACGGTTGAACTTCCGAGCTTGCTGAGCTTTATCATGCACTGCGACGTTTGGGCCCTACTTTGGAAAGTCTGTTAACTGCGGCAGATAAGCCTTTCCCGCCAATCACCTGCATTGTTTCCGATAGCTTTTTGTCTGCACGGCAGAGGTAGCTAAAAATCTTGGGGTGCCCAGAGTTGTCTTCTGGACTTCTTGTACTGCTAATTCCATTATTCAGACAAACGCTAACTTTCTTCTTTCAGAGGGCCTTATTCCTGTCAAAGGTATTTCGCCTACAAATTTCATTCTTGTTTTCTGGTACTAGATGGGTTTGAATGATTAAAAGTAACTTTTATAATGCATATGCAATTTGAGCTATATATAAGTTTTTAGATTCAGTTTTACAAGATCCACAGATTGATAATTGAGTTTGAATGTCCCATAATTGTACAATCCACTGTAGAGCTTCCAAGCTTTTCATGTTTCACTTTTGATTGATCATATGGGCTGCTACTAATGTCTTTTGTTGCTCTGCTTGCCTGTATCACTTATGCCCTTTGTTTCTTATTTTGCCTGTTTCAATCGTTTAGTGATATCTTATCTGGCTCTAGGAAAATTCACCGTCAACAATTTATTATGTGATATATTCATCACATATATAATTCACCTCTAGCAATTCATCCTTGTGGTATATTCATTACTGTATACATTTTTTAATATTTAAGTACACCCAAAAAAGAAAAAAGTACAGAAATTTTGTTGAACGCATAAAAAAAGTATGTGTGGTGAATATACCATGACGATGAATTGCTGGTGATGAATTGTATACACGATAAATATATCACAAGAATAAATTATGGATAGTGAATTGTTGAGGATAAACTACTGACGGTGAATTATCCTGAACCCATCTTACCTTGATGATTTTGAGTTGATTTTGTTTCCCATCCAATCGTTGAAATACAAAAATTCCATATCGGATTATTTTTTCAATTTGTGTAATATGATGAGCATTGGCATTGCAGAGGACTTGAAATCTAAAGAGAACCTCATTACATGCCTTCCGGGAAACATTCCACCTATCAGGCCAACCAACATCGTCTCCTTCTACCGCGAAAAATATGTCTCTGAAAGCACTTATAGTTGCTTTCTCTATTAGTCTCACTTCCAAAACATAGCAGACTACTTGCTAGTCAACACTTTCGAGGAGTTGGAAGTAGGCAAAGAAGCACAAACGGGTCTCAGCATAAATGGATGTCCTTCTCTGGCAATAGGTCCTGTGTCTCTTCCAAATTTCTTACAAGGTAAGAATTCCATGTACAGCATGTGGGAAGAGGATAAATCGTGCCTTCAATGGCTAGACGCTCAAGCGCAGGGGTCTGTGTTATATGTTTCCTTTGGTAGCATCGCTGTAAAATCTGAAAGGCAATTGCATGAGCTGGCTTTCGGACTGGAGGCTTGTGGGTACCCGTTCTTGTGGGTTCCCAGATCAGATATAGCAGAAGTCAAACCTCTGGAATTACCTGAGGGCTTCAAGGATCGAACCAAGGATCGTGCGCTGATTGTAAGTTGGACGAACCAGTTGAAGGTAAGGCGTTTTTATTCTGCTATTATCTTCTGTAGACATCCTTACAATGAAAATAAAATGTCCACACACCTAAAAAAAATATTTCCTATTGCTAATCTCCATAAACTTAAATAATTATAAAACATTAAAAAAATATACAATACCCTTTCAACAATAATATGTGAATATCAAATATTAATAAAACAGTTAAAATTTTAAAAAATTAAAGTTAATTCAATGTGATGCCAACTATTGGAAAAATAAAGAAGAAATTCCAGTGTTTTCCAAATCCATCATCGTGGACGAAGTTGTTTCAATGTTATAAATTTCTCCCTATAAATTGGATTGGAATTTAAAAATTCTCAAATATTAATAGTAAGTTGCAATAAAAAGTCTAAAAAGGATAAAATGTTTTAATAATATTTAAATATCATCCAGTTGGTATGTCTATACTTCTTTTTTGCAGTTGCACCAACAATAGTCCTGCTATGGTAAAACCATGCCTAACCTATACATAGTTAAATAAAAAGGCTGCACCCACCATGTTTCATTTAAATAATGTTTATTATCTTAATCTTGGGAAGGAAAGTTTGTTCTTAGTAGTTTTTATTTTTGAATTAAAAAACATTTGATTGTTATAACTTTTACAATATTTTTAAATTGATTGTTTTTACGTAGTGGAAAAATTACCATTCCTGGACCTTCACCACCGCCCAAAGCACCCATCACAAATCTAAAGTCGCTCCCTAATGGTTATAATATCCTAGATCAATTGAAAAAGACCCCTGCCCAGATCTCCATCATGGAGTTGCTAAAAATCTCGCCTACACATAGGGAAATCCTAGAAAAGGCATTGGCTACATCCTCCATCCCCAAATATCTTGATGTAGACCAGTTCCAAGCTATGGTCAAACATATCACTACACCACATCTCCTCACATTTTCTGAGCAGGATCTACCAATCCAACCATCTCACAATTGTGCACTCCATCTTGAAGTCCTAGTCCACAAGAACAAAGTCAATCAAGTCTTGGTGGATGGAGGTGCAGGTTTGAATATTTGTACTCTACAACTAATAAAGAATCTGGGATTATTTGAAGATGTCATTGAGAAAGATAAAGGTATCACTATCAGGACTTATGATGATCAAGAAAGGGTGTCTCAAGACACCATTGAACTCCCTATTCAAGTTGGGCCAGCAATCATGGAGACTAATTTCCAAGTCCTTGACCTTGAACTCCCTTACAATATCCTCCTAGGGTGCCCATGGATCCATGGGATGCAAGCTATTGCATCCACTTTCCATCAATGTGTTAAGTTCCCTTATCAAAACCAAGAAGTCACAGTCCATGGTGATCCCAAACCGTTATATTATTGCAAAAATCTAGAGGCCAAGTATTGTAAAATCCCCAAGTCCTGAAGAATGATGAGGGAACCACATCTCCTTATATAGAACCATCCACCCTAGCCCCCACTTCTGAGACAAGGACACCTCCCATTTAGGATATCTTGGATATTAAGGTTATAATCCAAGATAATGGGTGTGGAGACTATAAAATGAAAAAGAGTGCCTTTGTGATAGGAGTGTTACCTCAATCTCCTAGATATCATGGGAAGCCACAACCCATCGACACAACATATCAAACCTTCAAAGCATAACCTACCACCTTTAGAAAATGGGGAGACCTAAGCAAAGAGGTGGTAGATGAGAAAGATGTATCAAGCCTATTGTATCAAGATGAAAGACCTATACTAGATGTCCCCATGGAGGAAAGCAACAAAGGTCTTCAATTAATGTGTGGATGGGGCTACAAAAAAAACGAGAAGCTCAGGAAAAATGACAATGGCCTATTAGAACCTATTATTCCTAAGAAGCACATGAAGAATCTTGGCCTTGGATGTACCCCTATGAAGATAACCATTCTTGGAAAAGGTACTCCTATTAAAAGATTCAAAGCTCCTCCTTAGTTACCGATATCCATAGGTCTACCTCTAGATAACTATACCTTCGATATAACTTATGTGTGTGACGAGGATCCCATCATTGACTTACCCATGTTATTTGAGGATTCCTCCCTTTTTATGATGACTACCATGTCTTTTGAGCCAAGTAACCAAACCACTAAATTAAAGCTTGTCTACCCCCAACTGATAGACTGTGACCAACGAGGACCACCGATCTTAGACACATTAAAAAATGATGAGGTTCTCTCGAAATTCAAGGGACTACGAGATACTCTACCATATGGAGATCATAAAGCAGGGTTTGATATTGAGCTGGACACACACACATACTATGGGGAAACAATTGAATCTCTCAGTCACAAAATTGAAAATCTAAGAGTAACATCTAGGTCTTTAAGTGAAAACCACTTTGTGGAACTTTCTGATCACAAAATAGTAAAAAGAAAGGATGTATCCAATGGTGAAAACCTCTTTGAGGCACCAAAGGATAATGGATTCAATCTTCCCCTTAGTTCTATTCATCATGAAAAATTGGTAGTACTAGCAGAAAAATGCAACCCAGTCAATCTAGGAATTGAGGAGACACCACACATCTCTTTCTATGTAGAGTCGCTTTTGACCAAGGAACAAGAAATTTTAGCTGCATTTTTGAAAGAAAGAAAAGTAAATTTTGCATGGACTTATGCTGACATGCCTGGTCTTGATCCAAAGGTAGTGGTTCATGATCTAGTGGTCTATCCAGGGGTGAAACTAGTAAGACAAAAGCTGAGAAAGATGCACCTATAGATCACATTATTAGTCAAACTTGAATTGCAGAAACTCCTTGATGCTGGCTTCATACGACCCATTGACTATCCCGAATGGGTTTCCAACCTTGTACCTATTTCTAAGCCCACTGGGGGCATCCACATCTACATAGACTTTAGGGACCTAAACAAAGCATGACCTAAGGATGATTTTCCTCTTCCCGACATAGACATGATTATAGATCTAATAGTAGGGCATGAAATTCTATCATTGATGGATGGGTTTTTAGGATACAATTAGATTATGATAGAAAATGATGATCAACATAAGACAACCTTCACCTATCCGTGGGGCACCTACTATTGGAACATGATTCCATTTGGGTTAAAGAACATTGGAGTAACATACCAAAGGGCTATGACTTTGATTTTTCATGACATGATCACAAAATCTGCAAAGGATTATGTAGATGACATATTAGCCAAATCAAGGAAGCGTCAGGACCATATAGCAGCACTAGGCTTCATCTTTGACAGACTCAAAGAATATAAGGTTAGACTCAATCCTAAGAAATGTGTCTTTGGTGTACAATCAGGAAAACTTCTAGGGTATATTGTATCAATGAGGGGAATCAAGATAGACCCTGCAAAAGTCAAAGCAATCCATGAAATGGGAGAACCAAGAACATTGAAATAGTTAAGGGGTCTACAGGGAACACTTCAATCCATTCGTAGATTCATAGCACAGTTAGTAGATAAAAGCATCCCATATTCTTATCTACTCCACAAGGGGTAGCATACAAATGGGATGAGAATTGTGATTGGGCATTCAATAAAATCAAAGAATAATTTCTAATGCCACAAGTTCTCATGCCATCAATCCAAAACAAACCACTCATCCTCTACATATCATCAACAATAGCAGCACTTGGAGCTCTCTTAGTTGAACATGATGAAATAAGGAAGGAAAGAGTCATTTACTATATCAGTAGAACCATGGTGGGACATGAGTTAAACTATACATTCATCAAAAAATCTTGTCTTGTAGTAGTGTTTGTTGCACAAAAATTTAGGCACTACATGTTGGCTCATCAAATAAAACTCATCACCAAGATAGACCCCCTAAAGTATCTACTTTCTAAAGAAACACTCACAGGGTGAATGGCTAAGTGGGTCATGATCCTAATAGAATATGACATTGAATATGTAGAGCAAAAAGCCATAAAAAGATAGGTAATTGTAGATCAACTAGCAGAGGTGCCTATATATGCAGAGAACCCATTAGTATCTAAATTTCTAGATGAGTCCATTTTCAACCTTAATGCAACAGATTGTTGGAAAGTATATTTTGATGGATCCTACACACAACATGGATTAGGAGCAGGAGTCTTCTTCATCACACCATAAGGAGATTTCTTCCTGAAGTCATATATAATCTATATTTTTCGTGCACCAATAATATTGCCGACTACGAGGCCCTTGTCATAAGACTCAAAATTGCAGTACAGTGGAAAATTATGGCACTTAAGTTCTACAAGGACTCATAGCTAATCATCAATTAGGTCAATGATGAATACCAAACAAAGGATGACAAGCTTACCTTGTATAAGAAACTGGTGGAGAGTCTCAAGGAATTCCTTATCATCACATTTGAGAAAATACCAAGGGAAAACAATAGAGCACCTGATGCTATGGAAACAATTGAATAATTACTAGATATCCCACACAACATCCATAAACATGGATTCTTAGTAGAGCAGCTTCTTGTAGCAGCTTTTGAGGTACCAAATTTTGAGTTTGTGTGTGAAATCATTGGTCCCAGTGATCCTTGGTACCATGACATATACACCTACCTAAAAAATAGGAGTCCTCCCTGCTAACATCATCCCAAACGTCAAAAGAAACTTTATTAAGAAGTCATCCCCTTTTGTAATCTTAGGTGACTCCCTATATCGTAGAAGTATCGAAGGAACCCTTTTGCAATGCCTTAACCTCAAGGAATCTTTGACTGCTTTAACTGAGGTACATGATGGCATTTGTGGTTCACATTCTAGTGGTATGACCTTGGCCAAGAAACTACTGAGGACTGGGTATTACTGGCCTACAATGAAGAAGGAAGCTCATGATTATGTCCGAAGATGTTTGCAATTTCAACAACATGGGGACCTCATCCATGCATTGGATTAGGAGCTCCAATCGATTATAACACCTTGGCCCTTTTCACAATGGGGGCTTGATCTCATTGGAAAAATCACTCCCACCTCATCCAATGGACACAAGTTCATTATCACCACAACATAGTACTTTACAAAGTGTAGAGGCCATCCAAATGACCTACATCACATGGAAGCAAATATCCAAATTCATCTTAAACTACCTCAATTTTCGTTACGGTGTTCCATAAGCCCTTATCTCAGATAATGTGACACCTTTCAAGAACTAGGATGTTCGAGAGCTATGCCAAAAATTTAATATCCAACATCACTTCTCCACCATATATTACCCCTAAGGTAATGGCCAAGCTAAGGCTACCAATAAAACCATCTTGAAAATCCTAAATAAAACAGTCAATTAAGCTGGTCACGACTAGCACCTACAGCTAAATCCCACCTTATGGGCCTACCAAATGAGTATCTGTACACCTATAGGTGCAACCCCTTTCTCCCTAGTCTACAGATCATAATCCATCCTTCCCATTGAGATAAAGCTCCTATCCTTAAGAATATCATTGCAAAATCTCATTACTGATGAAGAATATCAGGTGTCACAATTGAACAAGCTAGAACTACTGGATGAGTGGTGCATGGATGCTTTGAACCATCTATAAGTCTATCAGAACTATCTCAAAAGGAGCTATAATAAGAAGATAAAGAGTCGGTCATTTCAAGTTGGAGAGCTTGTGTTAAAAGAAAATTAGAAGAATGTACCAAATCCAGACAGGAAGGGAAATTTGAACCCAACTGGTTGGGACCCTTCATCATCATGACAAATTATAAATTAGGATCATATCAACTATCTACACCCAAAGGTAAGCCTCTGTAGGAGCCTATCAATAGCTCCCATATCAAAAAGTTTTATGCCTAAACTTGCAAGGTATAAATCCAAAAAATTTAAAAAATCAAAACAATATAAAAATCCAAAAAAAATAGAAAAAGGATTGAAAATAGTAAAGAAAAAATTGTCCTCTAGTGAAACCACTTTGTAGTGGCACTTTGGGCAAGTACCTTGGTGAAACACTCAGACACCTTGTGTAAATAAAGCACTTTCCATCCACCATCGATTAATTGGCTTGTTTTTCATCACCTACCATCACTTTCCATCATATTCACCCATCGCATTTCATTAATCCTTCCATCACCCATCCACGCTTGCATCATAGCTAAATCTTATGTTTGTATCATATTCCACCCCTAGAACTACTCAACACATTCCTAAGGTCAGTTTGTCCTACCTATATCGGAGTAGTCTATCGTATCACACTGGGGGCATGTTCTTATACCTACATTGGATCAGTTTGTGTATATTCTGAAATCTTCCTTAAACTAAAATTCAAAAAATCATAAAATTAAAAAAACCCAAAACATCAAAACATGTCAAAATCCAAAAAATGTCAAAAGCTAGAAAAGTTAAAAAATAGAGTTGTTGTGTTGAACTATGAGTCTCTGAGCTTGAACGTAGGAAGGGACATCATTGATGTGCCCTTGAAGCACATTAGGTTAGTCCTTTAAGAGAAAGTCACAATAAACTGACAATCCATTTGTTCATTTCTCATCAATAAACAAGTTTATGTCCGTCGAACTATGTGGTCTCTACATATATAAAGTAGGAAAGGATAATATTTGATCAGCCCCTGAGGCCCCTAGGATATGTCCTTAGGTTAGGTTCTTGGTCAAAATCTTGGAAAACACAAAAACACAAAAACATTTAAATAACCTAAAAATCCAAAAAAACTAGCCTTGTAACATTTCAAAAACATCCAAATATTTGAAAAAATCCATCGTCTCATTTCAATTTCATCCATAATCAACATCCACTCACAATAAATCAATAGGTAAACAATTGGAAACAAGTGTAGCAAATTGAAAGTGAAAACTCAAACGTCAAGGTCTCAAGTCTAGGTTAGTAGGTAAACAAGTTGGTTAACTCTTGGTATCATGAATATCCCATCATCCTGTTAGTCTCAAAATCATCTAATAACATCATGTCCTAGGATACATCCTTCCTACAATGGACATCAACATCAGACCTCACCATAGTTTAGTCTTGGCTAGAGTTATGAAGAACATTGACTTGTTTGTGTGCTTGATCTTTTTTCTTTTGATTTATCTCATTGCACTCATTCCAATGACCTCTTGATGATGTCTAATCAAAATGATTTACAGAGAAAGGAATGGTGCATTGCTCATTATCTTTTGTTTTTTGTGCTTGTTGGATATTCTTGTAATATAACTTGGTCATGCTTACTTTTTTTGGTTTGTAAGGAGGGTGTTTTAGATATCTTGTTGACTATTACATGGGAAGGTTTTGGCTTCCTATGTTTTGGTCTGAGATATTTGAAACGTCTGAAGTACACCCCAATAAGGTTTTGTATGCCGGGTGTGAACAAGGATACTCCTATCTGATTGTCGAGTCAAAGTCCATCTCACTAGGTACAATGCCATCCTGCTTTTCTATACCTTGATGCATCGTATCTATGTGTGTTATCAAACATAAGGAAAGTTATGTTCTTTACATCCCCAAACCTTGGATAAGTAATCCATCATCATCTTTCATCATCATATCTAATATTTAGTCTTGACGATTCATAGACTTGTTGGAATTCTGCATCTTCTAAGAATCAAGGGTTGATCCCTCTCATTCTTCTATTCCCTTTTACGCTAACATGCTATCCTGACATACATCCATCCCGCATTCATAAAATGTCAGCATACCCATCATGCATACTCATACATATCATCATAATAGGAAACATCATTCATCTCATTTGCATCGTTATTATCATATAGATCTGTTAGTCTAACCATCCATACATCCATATTGAACCTCTTTGTCGTGAGATTGACCCTAAAATTGAATTTTTTTCCTAATCTCTCGAGGGGGCAGTGTACCAGCATACTTTCCACTGGGGCAACAATAGGGCATCCAAAAAAAAATAGATTTTTTTTGAATTTTGATCTCCATAGTGTTATTCTTTAAACCAACACAACTGGTGCATTGCTTCAAAGAGCGGAAAAATGTAGATGCTTGAATTAACATCATTTCTTCTATTAATCAAATAAACCAATTTATTTGATTAATTCACTAATGTGCATCATATTTAAATAAATCAATTTATTTAATTAAATTCCTAAAAGTCCTCTCATTTGATTTAATAAATCAAATTAATTAAATCAAATGTCAAATCCCCTAATTCCTTCAAGTTAATTAATCTAAATTAATTAACCCCTAACCATCATTACCCATCCTCTAGCTTTTGACTCAACCTTGGTCAAACCTAAACTCCTGACTAAACCCACCCACTTGCACATGAAAATCAATTCTTTTAATTAACTAATTATCTTATTTTCCCTCACAAAGGCACATTCTAAGGGAATATTCCTTCATTAACTCCACTTATTTGACTTTCAAGTGCCCAAACAATTTCTGTCCAAAACGTCTCAACCATATTCATTTAATGCCTCTTACACATGCATTAATCTCTCTTACACCTCTCAAATCCTCAACCACATGCATTAACTATGTACATTCTCCAAAATGTGCTCCAACTTCACCCATTGGATTTGTAACAAGTGTCACAATCTTATTGAATCTCCTTTAGTCCCACATTTCTCCCATCTCTTGATTCTTCAACCCTTCAACCTATAAATAGAAGCCACAATCATCCACAATCTTATGCAGTTGCACTATAGGCACTTTTCATCTCCATCTTTGCATCTCTATCACATTGTGTTAATCATTGGAAGCTTATCAAGGGGGTGGGAAAGGGAATCCTTTCCACATCAAAGGATCACCACTCCCACTATAGGATAAGGTATGAACATGCTTGTATATGCTTACATTTATCTGCTTTGATTATGTTGTTTTCTTGTTTGCATATGCACCATGTTTAGGTATTTCATAGGAATGCTATATTTTCTTGTTTTAAATTGACTAACAATACTAATGGTGGTTATTGTTTGAGGCATATGCAGATTTAGTGTTTACATGTACTTTCTACCAAAGACAAGCTTTTGAGCAATCATCAAGTTATTTATTCCACACACAGAAAAATTACTAATATCGATAATAATAAAATGTTAAAAATATATGTGCAGTAGGTATTGATGTTCTTATTTCAACAAAAAGAAAATATTAATTTAGATGCATATAATAAAATCTATGTGTTATAGAAGTGACCTATTTCTAAATTATAGTTAGTCTCACTTCAAAAAGTCATAAAATAAATTATGGAATAAAAATTATGAAAAAATATCTATGAACTAAATATTAGTCTTATGAATCTATGTTTAAAATTTTATCTTTTCTACAAATAAATTTATAATTTACTTAAGTAATGTCACTTTTTAAAAATACTATTAATTATAAAAGGGTAAAAGTACAATGCTGTGTCACACTTTTATAAAGGAAACAACCAACACTGATCCAACTTTTAAACTTGAATCACTAAAAAGTGATATATATGTTTTGAATTTTGAAATGATGTAAACTAATAAAATATATATTTTTTAGTATATTTTATGTTTGTATTTTTTTGAAAAAATTAAAAAAATATATTTGAATATAGTTTTTTATAAATTAACACTATAATTTAGTCATTGATAAAATGCTAAAAAATGAAGTTACATGAGACATCAGGCTTTATATAAATTTTTATTTTTTTTCCTTCAATTTTTTGTGTGTATGTATAACTTGAAACTTTAGGGCATGGATATATTTTTTTCCAATTTTGATAAATATATATTTTTAAGTAAATATTAAAATGTGCACATATTAAAACTTATTTGTTTCCATTCGACGTCAACTTTCATGTTCATTATAAATATCTAAAATAGAAAAAAATATACCATCTTGATATAGATTCTTGTATCTAGGGCATCACATTTTTTCAATTTTTTTTAATAAGTTTTACTATATTTCCTTGACATGGTAATCAACCAAATGTTTTGTGCTGATAACCGACATTTAGTAAAAATAAAAAGGAAAATATAAATAATAATTAAACTATTAAAATATATACATTTTTGAAAACTAAACTTAAAAGTCAACAAAAGGGTATTTTTTATATTTTTAAAAAAATATTTTTTACATAAGTAGAAGTTGTTGAAACATCACCTCTCTTTTTTGGTAAATTGGACTTAAAGTGGTGCTAAAAATGTATTTAGCCAACAATTTTAGTTGGAAAAGTTGTGGACATATATAACTTAGCTAGAAATAAATCTTACAAGATCATATATTTGACCAAAACTAATTTTTAGTTAAAAATACTTAAATTCACTTGTGTTGATAAGTTGGCTGAAAGTGTACACAATTTTGTGTTGATACCCAAAAACAAGTTATTAATAATTATATTAAAATAATAAAAAAAAATCTTAATATTTTTAAAAAGATATATTTATAATCTACAAAAAAAATCTCAGAAACCACTAGTTCACATCATCTTCAAATCCTTATTTATCTAGTTTCAATAGGTGTCAGAATGTGAAAATTAGGTGAAAAATGTTGATGTACAAATGAAAAATTTTCAATATAATGAAGTTTTCAAATATTTTCAACATATTTCCAACATGTCTCTGAGTGTTTGCAACTTGTAGTAATGGAAAAAGTATCCTTTGTCCTTGCTTGGTTTGGGAATAATGAATATTGAATTAACTTAATTTTGTCTTGGCCTAATGTTGTAATGTGTTGTACACATTCACATTATTCCAGGGTCTCTACTTAATTAAAATGTACATAAATTATACCTTGCTAAGGTGTTGTACAGTGTTGTAACACACTTTCACACTTATCTAGGGTTTCATTAATTAATGGTAGTTAAATGAATTTAATTGGCCCCTTTAATTCAAACTCAAGCCCTCTTTTCAAGGATCTACCCTGACACCCAATAATGATATTGTATGACATTTAATTTGGCAAATATGTTGTCCTAAAAAATGCTGCTAGGACCCATTCACCTTTACTAGATTGTGAATGAGTCCTCTCCACATATGACACCCCTTTCTTTACATTTTTGAGATGGGAATTTGATGTTATTTCACCTCCCTGAAGCTTGGTCCTGTAAATTATGCTAGGAACCATTCGCCTTTAGTGGAAAATGGGTCCTCCTTGAGTAGGACACCCATTTTTGAATTTAATTGTGGTGGGATGCTTATGATTTTAATACCCAGATTTGAGGTCAACTTGAATTATTTGAATTTCAGGGTTAATCTCTTGATTTAGTATAAATAAGGGGTTAGTTCACATTATTTCACCTAGCAACTTTGAGAGAGCATCCTTATAGAAAATTTAAGTTCACAAGAGCACTTCAAGAGAAATTTAAAGGCATTTCTTGGTAGATTATCAAGAGTTTATTGTAGCAATTCAAGATCATATCATCATGTCAAGGGTTTAGTTTATTCATGCATGTTGCTGAGCTAAGATAGTTGATGTAGCAATGAGGATCTATTGCAAGCATTATTTCACATATTATTTGAGATCAATATCTACATTATTCATGGCCACTTCATGTTAGTTTGCAGATTTATCTTCCAAGACAACTTCCAAGGTATCAATATTCCATTTTTTCATGCTTCATTTTCATCATTTCATCAATTGGTTTGATTACCTAAAATGGGTTTGATCGAGGAAAACCCCTATTCACTAATAATCAACAATTTTTTCTTCCCTTGAATGTGTATTTTTAGATTTACAAGTTGAAGATCAAGTTGAAGAAAAATTGTCAAAGTTGTCAAAGTGCAAAGTTGTCATTCATAGTGCAAGAGCAATGAAAGGAGGCTACAAAATTTGTTACAAGTTTTTAGGAGCTGAAAACTAAGGATCTGAGAGTGCATAAATTGAAGTATAGAACCTAGAAGTCACTTTTCTAAAACCCTAAAAGGACCCATTCACCACTAAAGGCAGTAGGGATTGAAGTAGTAAAAACCTAGGATCGGGGAGTGCAAACTAAGAGGAATAAAACCCAAAAGTCATTTTTTAGAACCCTAACAGGGACCCATTCTCCACTAAAGGCGAATGAGTCCTCTATGGCCTAAAAATAGCAAGTTTTCTACAAGGTACACATCATTTCACACTCTCAAAAATCCCCTTTTCATTGCTATAACAGTTAGGGTTAATTTTTTATTGTTATTTGCATGTTTTGGCACTCATAATTGAATGAAACATCCACCAAATTAAAATTAGGTTCATCATTGATACCCTATTGATGGTGAACCTATTTTACTATGTTTCATTTTATTGAACCCAACCCCTTCGAACATCTTAATTTATGATTTGGAGTGCATTAAAACCCTAGATCCTAGTTTGCATTATATTTGCATTACATTTAGGGTTTCTTCATTGTGCATTAGTGAATATTGCATATAGGGGTCTAAATTTTCATTCTTGCATTGTTTAAATTTGAAAAATTCAAAAAATTTGCATGCATATTACATTGATTTTGTATAGTGTTTACATATTAATGTACTTTTCATCATTCATATTCAAAAATTGAGTCAAAATTGTATTTAAAAAAGTTTCATATAGGTCAAAATTTACCCTTCATTTCACTTGCATTAGGTCATCAAATTATATAAATTTCTCTCATAAGAGTTATAGTTTGAAATTGGGCACAAAAATCACATAAAATAACTTAAAAATTGCATTTTTAACCTCTTTAAAACCCTGATCTAGGACCCATTCGCCTTTACTGGTGAATGATTCTATGATCAGGCTAAGCTTGTACCTTCTAGCATCTAAAAGGCATCAAAAATCACTTAGAAATCACCAAAAACATTTCAAAAATACCTAATTAGGACCCATTCACCTTTACTGTGAACGAGTCCCTGATAGGTCCTGATCTGCATTTTCTGAGAATTGAAACCTCAGTTTTAGGCTTTTGTTTGCTGCTATTACTTTCCTATTTCAGTTTTCTAATTTTCTATTTCATCAAATTTATTGCATATAGCTTAATTTGCTTCATTTAGTGCATTGCCAAAATTCAAAATTGTATTTACAGCACTTCATTTTCAGTCCATTGCATTTAAAAATTTCATTCTAAGTCATTGCATTGCATGTCAAGACTCTTTCCATTTTGAGTTCAATAGATTACTTGTCACAAATGTTAGTATCCATATTTTCCAAGTTTTCGAAGAAAAAATTATTCAATAAGCATGTTATTCACTCATTCAATAAATTTCCTAGTTATGAGAGTATCTTTGTGCAAAAGGAGAAAATGTTGAAATTTTCCCTAAATCTACATCCCTCCCTATCTCTTCTATTTGTGGGAATGATGTGATAGAAGTAGATACAAGAATAGATAACCATGAAGACCATAGAACTTTTCTCTTCTCCTAATACCTCTCCTATAAGTGATGAAGGTATCTTGGTGAAAGAAGAGGCAATCATGGAGAATCATGAAAGTCTTGTTTGTCCTCCTTCTCCCCCTTGGGAAGAAATTATGACACAAGATAATGATAATCACATTGGTTCTTCTCTTAATATCCTTCCTAGTCATGTAGAAATAGATTAGTGACATTAGAAGAAACACTTGAAAGTCATTAAAATCTCATTTTTCCCTTTCCTAGTGCTCCTACCATTTGGGGAGATTTATTTGAATGAAAGGATCCAATAATTGAAAAGCATGATTCTCCTTCTCTTGATACCTCTCCTATTTTTGATGAACATCTTAAAATCTCTCCTACTAGGGTAGATATTAAGACACAAGAGAATAATCATGAAATCATGGACAATCATAACAACCAAATTGGATCTTCTCCTAATATCTCTACTATTGGTGAAGAAGAAACTTTGATAGCAGAAGATCAAGGCCCAATAAGATCCATGAGAATCTTAGTTTCCTCTCTTCCCCTAAGGAAAGCATTATCAAACAAGAGAATGCCATCATTAATAAACAAGACAATTCAACCATTGACAACTTCCTTACTTGGGATGAAGTCATTTTAGAAGAACCAACCTTTGAATGTCATGAACATCTAGCTTGTAGTTCTCCTAAAAACTCTCTTCTTAGGGAGAATATAATGGTGGAAGAAAATGACAACAATAGTGATGTGACAACACTAGATTCTCCTTCATTAGAAAGACATCAAACTGAAACTCCTAAGGTTATGAACATGCGCAAGTGTCTGTTAGATCCCCCTTCATTATTGGACCTCCTAAATACCATGTGGGACATCCTAAGAATTCTTTAATTATTTATACACCCTCACAAAAACCACAAGTTCAAAACAAATGTATCCTTATCCTCAAACCACCTAAGAATAATGTTTCACAACAACCAAATTATAACATTGTTTCTCATATTTATATAACGCTAGTAACAATATACAACCAAAACAAAGACCTTCAAAAACCTCCCATTGCTTGATCAAATCTTGCCTAATGCTTCTCATTTGACGACAAACAATGGAAAGGAATATAATCTTGTTGAACACCTTAAGAGTACTCCTAATAAATTTCTGCATGGGAACTACTTCAAGTATCACCTAGTTATCATAGCATACTCCAAGAGGATTTGCAACAAGTTATGATTCCTTCTAACACTAGTTCAAATGATGTGGTAGCGCTAGTTCAAGGAATGAATGAGATGAACTTGGACATTACTTTCCACCAAGATGCTCA
Organism: Sequoia sempervirens; assembly: GCA_007258455.2. Classification (NCBI taxonomy): domain Eukaryota; kingdom Viridiplantae; phylum Streptophyta; class Pinopsida; order Cupressales; family Cupressaceae; genus Sequoia; species Sequoia sempervirens. The sequence continues at coordinate 17,765 of VDFB02348938.1, read as the reverse complement.
CTTGCCTCTGTTAGAAGTACAAAAGAAAAATTAACCCCTTATGGTAATAGCTCAATACAATAGGATAGGGATAAAGCAAACCCTTGTTGATACATTTGGCCCAACCTTAAATGTGTGTAGTGGAAACCTTTTGGATAGGCTTGGTGTTGATAAATCAAATATCCAACCCACCTCTTTATCTATTAGTGGATTTGATAACATGGGAAAATGACCGCTTGGTGTGATCAAACTACCTATTAAGGTTGGAAAAGTTACATTACAAACCCTGATCCATGTTGTTCCTAATGATATTTCATACAACCTCCTTTTAGGAAGACCATGGATTCATGAGATGCATGTGGTCCCTTCAACTCTTCATCATAAAATGAAATATGTCTACAAAAACAAAGTGTACACACTCGATGCTGATCATGAGCCTTACAATGTTTTACAACTTGAAAAAGACAAGGAGAATCCTTTGAAGACATTGACACCAATTATACAAGTGGAACTTTTGCAAGATAAAGCAAAAGAGAAACATATTGAAGAAGTCATTAAGCTATTGGAAGATGATTGGGGTTCTATAGATTTCACATCAATATTCATGGGTGAATACAAGATCATAGATAAAGAGTATGAAAAGGGAAAAGAAAAAGCAATAATGTCAACACAAAATTCAAAAGCATCCACTTCAACCACTTTAGAAAAAGAAAATTACATAAAAAACCTTGATGAATTTGATTACGAGCAACCATAGAATCTGAAAGAAATGAAAAAAATTTATGGAAGAGGTTATGAGCTTATGAAACAACTTGGGTATAGTGGAAAAGGATGTGGTGCTAGAGAACAAGGTATCTGTGTCCCTATAGAGCCTAACATGCAAGAAACAACTCATGGTCTCGGTTATTTTCCTTTGATAGAAATCAAAGCAACAAACAAGCCTTCACTCAATGTAAACACTCTTATAAAAGATTCTTCTAAACCAACTTTAACATTAGTGCATCCTAAATTGATAGACACTAGCAGTCTTGATTGTTATCCTTTGAAAGAAATAGAGAAGTCCTTGCTTAACATTAATGTCATCATACAAAACACTAATGATTGGACTTTGACATATTTTACACCCTCTTGTAAAGGAGAGTACAAAATCTCATAATCTAAAGAGTCTTGTGTAGGTATGACATCTTGTACTAAGCAAGAGATATCTTTGTCACAGAATAAAAGAACATCTACTTTTGATCAATAGAGTATCTTGTTGAGACTCCTCCAAGATTGTTTGATATCCCTTCCTCCAAGAACGTGATATAATTTTTACTACAAGAATTCATTTTGTGCATATCATAGAGTTCATGGTCATTTTACTAATGAATGTAAGGATTTGAGTAAAAAAATTCACCATCTTAAGGAGTGTGGTGCTCTTCCTTGTGTTGTAGCACCTCATTCCTCTAATTGATACTTATTTTCATGGCTCACCCTTGTCTTGCACTAAATGGGGGCAAGGGGTTACGTTGTAGGACACTTTACGCCAAAGTGGGACACTTCGCGACAAAGGTGGACGCTTTATGCCAATCTTTATCTTTGTCCTCGTATGTCACTTATTGATTGTCTCTTTTGGCTAGTTGATTGCCTTCCATGTTTATATGAGAGAGAGATTGGAATGTGTCTGAGATGCCTTAAGTTGACTCACATGTGACGTACTGAGTTACCTTTACTTGTTTCATTTTGGGGGAAACCCCTCCTTCCTTTTTCACATGTGATGTAGTTTTATTTCAAAAACATATGACTTGGCATAGGGATATTTGAATAATATCTCATGTATTCTTCTACTTTAAAGCAACTTCTCACAACAATGGTATTAGAAACCATTTTAAAGTGGGGGAATACATCAACACTCATGTTCCAGTTTGCAGTTTTCTTTATTCTTGTGATGCATCCTTTTCTTGGTGGTGTCATTGAGATTGATTTCCTCCAAGAGTGTGATATTTATTTGACTTGTACTCTCTTGAAGAAATTAGGCACAATGCTCCCTAAGAGGAATACCTTACATGAACAAAGCAAAATCCCCTTTAACAAATTTTTTATAGACATGGCATTACAAAATAATTTACAAAAAGCATTATATATTATGGTGCCTTATCAAAGTTGTTAGGAGGATAACTTCAGTATGGTATGGTCCAAGCTAATATGATTCTCTCATTTAATACCTCATTGGGATAACTCACCTAGTGGACAGACTAAGGTTCCACTACCCCAGAGTGAGCAATGCATGTTATAGACAAACAACCCCATTCCACATCACATTGGATCAGTTGTGCTTGATCCTTTGTTTTTCTTTATTTTTCTTGGCCTTTGATAGGGTATGATTATGTATCTTTGTTATTGTTGCATACTAAAGTGTCTTGAATGTCTACTTTAGTGTGATTTTGACATGGGGTCATTCTCTCACTAAAGTGGGGGAAAAATGTAGTAATAGAAAAAGTATCCTTTTTCCTTGCTTGGTTTGGGAATAGTGAACATTGAATGAACTTAATTTTTCCTTGGCCTCATGATGTAATGTGTTGTACACATTCACATTATTCTAGGGTCCCTACTTAATTAAAATGTAATTAAATTGTACCTTGCTAAGGTGTTGTTAAGTGTTGTAACACACTTTCACACTTATCTAGGTTTCATTAATTAATGGTGGTTAATTGAGTTTAATTGGCCTCTTTAATTCAAATTCAAGTCCTCTTTTCAAGGATCTACCCCAACACCTAGTAATGATATTGTATGAAATTTAATTTGGAAAATTGGGTGTCTTGAAAAATGCTGCCAGGACCCATTCACGTTTACTGGCGAATGAGTTCTCTCTACATAGGATAGCCCTTTCTTTACATTTTTGAGGTGGGTTTTTGATGTTATTTTACCTCCCTAAAGCTTGGTGCTAGAAATTGTGTCGGGACCCATTCGCCATTAGTGTTGAATGGGTACTTGAGCAGGACACCCATTTTTGAATTTAATTGTGGCAGGATCCTTATGATTTCAATACCCAGATCTGAGGCCGGCTTGAATTATTTGAATTTTAGGGTTAATATCTTTATTTAGTATAAATAAGGGGTTAATTCACATTGTTTCACCTAGCAACTTTGAGAGAGCATCCTTATAGAAAATTTAAGTTCGCAAGAGCACTTCAAGAGCAATTCAAAGGCATTTCAAGGCAGATTTTCAAGAGTTTATTCTAGAAATTCAAGATCATATCATCATGTCAAGGGTTTAGTACATTCATGCATGTTGTTGAGCTATGATAGTTGATGTAGCATTTAGGATCTATTGCAAGCATTTTTTCACATGTATTTGAGATCAAGATCTACATTCTTCATGGCCACTTCATGTTACTTTGCATATTTATCTTCCAATACAACTTCCAAGGTATCAATATTCCATTGTTTCATGCTTCAATTTCATCATTTCATCAATTGGATTAATTACCTAAAAGGGGTTTAACCAAGGAAAACCCCTATTCACTAACAATCAACAAGTTTTTCTTCCCTTGAATGTGTATTTGCAAATTTATAGGTTGAAGATCAAGTGTGAAGAGAATTGAAGCAAAATTGTCAAAGTTGTCAAGGTGCAAAGTTGCCATTCATAGTGCAAGAATAGATAAAGGAGGTGACATAATTTGTTATAGGTTTTTAGGAGCTGACAACCGAGGATCTGAGAGTGTAGACATTGAAGTATAGAACCCAGAAGTCAATTTTCTAAAACCCTAAAAGGACCCATGATTCACTACTAAAGGCGAATGAGTCCTTAGTAGGGCTTGAAGCAGTGAAAACTTGGGATTTGGGAGTGCAGAAAAAGAGGAATTAAACATAGAAGTGGGTTTCCAGAACCCTAATAGGGACCCATTCACCACTAAAGGTGAACGAGTCCTTTGTGGCCTAAAAATAACAAGTTTTCTACAAGGTAAACATCATTTCAAGCTCTCAAAACTCCCCTTTTCATTGCTATAACAGTTAGGGTTAGTTTCCAACTGTTATTTGCATGTTTTGGTCCTCACAATTGAATGAAACATCCACCCAATGAAAATTAGGTTCATCATTGATACCCTATTAATGGTGAACCTATTTTTCTATGTTTCACAACTATCTAATCATGCAAAAAACATGAAAAGAATCAAACCCATCGTAAAAATATCAATTGAACCATTTTCAATCATTAGTCACACTTAATTTCATTATTCCAACCAAAAAGTGCAAAAATTGCCAAAGTTAACAACTTTGATAATTTTGTAATTTTAGTAGCTTTTTTTTTTGTTTTTAGCCAAATCTTTGCAAATTTTCACATATTTTTCAATATTTTCTATTTAGATATCTTAAAAATCATATAATATTTCACTCCAAGACAAAAATGGCCTAATATATAGATTTATGCAAGCTTACCATGTATGTAGCAACTTTTGACAGTTTTTTACAACTTTACTATAGATAGTGATTTTTTCTAGCTTTTTTATTTGGTTTTTAACTAGTATCATCCCTCCATGTATATAAAACATTAAGACACATAGTTTCATACATTCCATCCATAAAAATTCTCAAAGTCATAATTTCACATGTGCTACCTAGGGCTATCATAATTAGGACTATACAACTTTTCTTCTCATGATTGTACACTCATGAAATTGTGTTCACATATTCATCTTTTCTATGATTATATTGATAGTATCTCTTGATCCTAGTGATGATTTTGTCAAAAGACTTGAATAAGACATTTTTTCTTGTGAATGCATAAGACTAAACTATCTTAGGCATGATAAAAATCCTATATGGGGTTTGTTGATATAATAGTGTTCAATCCTAGACATGATAACTTATGAATATATTATCAATGTCACATTTCCTTTTTTATTTTCTATAATAAGAATGTTTCTTACTTGATTATTTATTTTGTAAATTATTGCAATGAATATATATCTTTGTCTTATTGATTTCCATGACAAAATATCAAATATTTATTAAGTAAAACATTAAAAAATTATGATAGTCTTGATTGAATATGAATGTCCTCTTAGAAATGATAGTTCTAAATCTCTTGAAATATATTAAATTTGTATTATATTAAATATCAACCCATTTTTGGCCTCTTAACATCCTTATATACTTTTTAAATCTCTCTTCCATGGAGATATCCTAAGTAATGATCTTCATATGACATAATAATAGTCTAGTATGCCTATCATAGTCATGTACTTCATGAAACCCTTCTACAAGATTTTATATCCATTCAACTAGTAAATCATGGCCTTGACACATTATTATCTTTTCTAGTATTATCTTTTGGATATATGATTTTTTTCATATGATTGAATCTCTAATAATATCCGTTGAAACTTTAGTAATGATTGTCCTAAGTGTAATAATATTATAGGGTTTCATAAAATTCACTTCAATGCCTTGAGTAGCATGAAAACCATGTGGAACATAGTGATTAATTCATTCCCTTTAGATCCATACTTCCACTCATACCCTTTCTCATGCCACTTAAACTATATAATAGTCCTCTAATGAGATAATAATAACTACTACGTGTCTTGACAATCCAAACAAAGGATTTGGCCATTATAAATCAAATCCTTATCTTTAATAATAATTGCATTATTTTAACGTATAATAATGTTTTTTTTTTAAATGAGAAGTGAGGGGAAGAAGGGTGCACTCATAGAAAAGCATTGTGCAAAGCAGTGGCGGAAAACCCTTGTAGCTGGTGTCTACTCTTCAAAGGAAGACAAATATGGAGAAGATGATGTGGATCCTAAAGTTTGTGTGGGTGGTGAGGGGTTGTTCCCCATCATGAATTCTCTCTAAATCCCATGGTGGGGTTTTTGTTGGCTTTATTCCTTTTGGAGCTATGGGTTCAGAGGTAGTGTGTGCTTCTAATATGGATTGTGAGGAGACAGATGTTTAGTGGGAGGAGGAAGACCATGTTTCCTTTTCTATCTTGTCTTGTGATGGGGATCCCTCAGATGAAGAGGTGGAATTTGTCATGGATTTCTTATTGGAGGCTCATCAAAAGGCAAAAAATATTGTTGAGGTGCTTGTGGCTAAGACCATTGATGGTGAATAGTTTTTGGGTAAAATGAGGAAAGGTTTCTTCATCCCTTCTAAGGGTTCTTTGCCCTACACAAAGGATAGCTTGGTTTCTATCCCACCCTCTCCCATTTCCACTACTCTGGAGGTGTGCAAGTCTCAATCATTGGTTGATGAAGTTGTTTCTTCTTCTTTTATTTTTGTTCCTCCACCTATTGTCATTACAGAGCCAATTATTCCTTTGGTTGTTACTCTTGTTATTTCTCCTAAAGGGGTGGAGGATGGTTGTTCTGATGGGAGTTCTAGCACCCTTAAGGATCTCAAAGCTGCACATATCACTATCAATGTTTTAGATTCTCTTCTTGAGGAGATGATTGATTGGTTAAGGTGCTCACTTATTGGGATATTATGTGGTAATCATCCCAAAATTGGAACTATTTGTAGATGGATATGTTAGATTTGGAAGCTATGTGGCAAGGTTGAGATATCTGCAATGTTGAATGACTTTTTTCTTTTTTCCTTTTCTTTTCAGAAGGACTGTACTAAGGTCTTGCTAGATGGACCTTAGTTTTTGGGGTTAAATGGTTTAAGTCTTCAAAAATGGTCACTTGGTTTCAACCCTCTGGTTGATTCTTTCAAGTTTCCTATTTGGGCTAGTCTACATGAGCTTCCCTTGGAATTTTGGAATGAAAATATTTTTTTGTATGTTGCCAACTCTTTTGGCCAATACTATGCTACTGATAAGATCACTAAATTTATGAAGCATTTTTTATACACTGGATTTTGTGTGTTTGTGGAGAAAAATCAACAACTGGCCACTTAGGTTTGTTTGTCCTCAAAATTTGGTGTTTGGGTGTAGTAGTTAGACTTTGAAGACTCCCTTGTAATCTGTCTTTCTTGTGGTAAAGTGAGTCATTCCTCCACTAATTGTCTTAAGAATACGAAACAACACTTTGTTTTGAAGAAGAAAGATATTCAACAAGCTACTAAAGAGGACTCATTTACTCCTATTTGTTAGGAAGTTTTGAAAGTTGATCTTAAAGAGTTTCCCTCTTACCCCTCATGTATTTCTTTAAGGATGGGGAATGGTTATGTCAGTGATTATATGCCTCCTCTCTCCCCAAAAAAAGTTAGTTTTGGGGAGAAGGAATCTTGTTTTGAGATAAAGAAAAGTTCATTGGAAGAGTTTTTTAAACCACCATGATTTCAATGGGTTGGTAAGTTTGTTAGTCTTACTGTTTCTTTTGGTTTTTTTTTTTTTTTGTCATTAGTTGTTATCATTTTTTCTTCATGATACATCCTCTTCGTGTACAAGGGTTAGGGCCCTTTCAAAACATAGCTTTCCTAATAAAAAAAACAAATGCATTTAATTTTCATTCAATACCCTTTCCTTCATATTCTGCCCCTGTTTATTTGGTGTGATCTATTAATTCTTCCTCAAGTGAATAATATCTTAGATGAATTGTTAAAAATCCATGGCCCTAGCTACCCTACTTGAAACCATGAAAATAATGCTACATAGTAAAAGAAAATTATATATAGATTGAGAATAATGAGGTATCAAACATTTGCATTAATTAGAATCAATGAAAACCTCCATTTTATTGTAGGTTTGATTTAAGACCATTTCAATTTAGTTTTGAAAGAAATTGACATGAAACTCTTGGATTTCACTAATAATCACTTAATTTTTCCTTTGACCTAGTAAAACTACATAATGATGGTATGAAAACATAAATTTTTTGATATATTTTAATTTTAACTTTGAATGGGACTATAAAATAATTAGAATAGAAACTTCCTATTCCCTCAGCAAAAGTCATCACAAGAGGCATGTTCCAAATACATAACATGATAATATAGGTGTCAACATACCCTCCCATAAATGTGGGGTTCAAGTACATAGTATTAGGTGTGGAAAATGGACTTCAATAGTTGTTTTAATTTTTCCAATAGTTGTTTTAAGAGATAGGAAAATCCTTAAATAAAAAAAATCATAACATTTAATGATGTTACACTTTAATTAAGACTCCTTCATATGCATACATTTATGAGACATCTATGATGATGCCATCACATTAAATAGTCCTTTTGATAACATTTATCCTCATGAAATGCCAAAAAGGAGTCATAAGGCAAGGTTAGATGAGAATATGGGCCTTTTTCTTTATAAACCAAGTTGTTACATTTAAAATAGAAAATAATGAAAAATTATAAATTTAATTTATTTCTCTCCTTTCTGAATTCAAATTTTTGGCATCAAGTGTTGTAATTGATGTGGTTCCTTTAAGGATCTTTATGACTAGTTTAATGTCTTGTGAAGGGTTTCATGGTTCTCTTAAGGGAGTTTATGACCGGTAAAGGATTGTTATGGTAGTTTTGGATATTTTATGATAATTAAATGGGTTGAACAGTCCAATAATGATATAACCATATGCTAATTGACTCTTGGTAACACCTTTAATGGAATATATATCCCATCTCAAGAAATGCATATTCATGATAGCCTTCACAAGAGCATCCAATAACATGATGCAATAAAATATAGCCTCAAAAATTCATGCACATATTCAAGCATTGGTAATTATCATGTCAAGTGAATGGAGGATCTAAAGTGGAAGTACTATTCATGGTATTCACAAAATAGGCTCAAATGATCTTGTCAAAATGATCATACAAGCAAGATAAAATAGGACACGACACCAAGAATGTCTCCATATTAGCTAAGAAACTATGTGAATCAATGAAATACATATCCAAACAAGATCCCTCAATCAAATTCCATGTCAAGACATATCAAGTTGGCAACCAAACTATAAAGATAACTCAAGTAATACATATCATAGCATATGAAGATATCAAAAACAGTCAAGTCAACTAGGACCTAGGAGAACCAAATCAACTTAACAACCAAAATATGTGCTATCCAATCAGGCTAAAAGATTAAAAGGATGTGGAAACTCACTCAAAATATCAAGTTAAAAAGGGGGTTCCTAGTTTTCCCACTCAAATGATGGGACACATGTGCAAGGCACAATAGGAGCCACAAGGGTATTGCACCTTAATCAAACCCATAAAATTGAGTGATATTAAAAATGACAAAGAAATGCATAAGAAGCAAATTATTTACTCTTTATTGCACCAAATCAAAGTGTTTCAATAGTAATTGCATTGCTCACTTGATTGCACTAGATCTTTGGATGATTATAATGAACATAGTCAAATATCTTTAAATAAAAGTACATAACATCAATTGCACCAAAAGTATGTTTAATTGGCTCAAAGTACAAGGATAGTTAGAGCTAGTCAATTGGATTAAAAAAAATGAATTTTAAATTGAAAAGGGATAAATCCTCAATTGCAAGGTCACCCCATGTCCATAGACTTGTCATGGAACAGAATAATGGTTAAATCTCAATAGGAAATTGTTAGATTGAAGTAAGTGCATATATAGATATGACAAACAAATGAATAAGATGAAAGTGTGTGTGAACAAATAAAATAAGATTAAATTTATTAAAATATACACCTCTATATAAATAGATAAAGAGACTTAAAGAATAAATCCAATTTGAAATAATATTATCAATTATCATTATGCACATATATTAAAACATCAACTCAATATATGAAAAATGACATGGGTATGAAAATTCCAGCTTTTGAAAAGTGTTGTAGGGTCTACATTTAGTTGTTGCCTCTTCACATCGATGTTAATTTTCATGTAAATCATGTTGTAATAATTATAATTTTGTGTGTAAGAATAAGACTAATAAGTAGATAAATCCAACATTTAACTGGAATTTATACCATTGATACAAAATTTCGATCAAATGATTGTGATTACGTCTCATTTAGTAGCTGTTGATCTCGCTCATGCAGAAGAAATGTGATCCCAATTTTTTCCTCATAGTTTTCGTTGAAAATTAGTATAAACTGTTCCTAATTAGATATAAGAGTGTCTGAGAAACTATTCTACACTTAGATTACAAAGAAAATGCTTTTGGAATCATATTTTCAGCTAAATATACAAAACCATTTAAACAGAGAACTTCAGAAACAAAATGTTGTTTGCAAAAGCTCAGAACGAACTGATAAGATTCACTTGGAAAGCCTGATAAGAACAGTAGAGAGTTAAAAGAACAGACCATGGAATGATGCATGCGAGATAACTTGCGCTTAGAATTTAACATGGTGCATCTAAAAACACATAGAACTTTCTATCATATGAAATATGTACTAGCAGCCTTGTATTTGAGTCTTGACTTGTGCTCAACTATTGAGCTACACTACAAAACTACATTGCGTGAATATTTGAGTGAAGAAAATACCCAAAACGTTACGGATAATTGCCTTAGCTACAGAATGAAATATAATCGATAGCTTCCAAGAGACACAAAGCATTAGAATAATCTAGTCAAAATATTATTCTAATTTCTGAAAGATTTCCTATTCTCTCTGGAGCTTGATTGGAATGTTTCAAAGCCACGAGTGTTCTTCGAATGTAAATCCTGAAAAGCCCTGAAATGCAGGAATAGTAGCTTTGTTAGTTTTCAAATCTCAATTGCTATGGCATGCAAACAGTGCCTAGGGTTGATACTTTCTGCATTCTATGAACAAGCAGAGGTGGAAGTTGATAATAGTTTTTTAAGTTGACAATTAGTTAAGAAAAAAGCAATCAAAACTCACTAAATTTAACAACCCATAATCCATTTTTTGTCAAGGTTTTACACTGGTCTGTTCATAGTTGTGAATAGATAATATCAAGGTCTATAAGAAGGTAACTGTAACAAAAATATGTAAATTCCAAAATATTGCATTCCCCTCACCTAATACCAATGTAAAAGCACCATACTTACAAAAAGCGAAGTAATCCTTTTGACCGCTTTGTTTCAGTTGCTTCGACCTCCGAAAATCATACACATACCCAATATTAAAGCACCTACAGCTAATATGGCTATTTCTTCTCCGGAGAGCGTTTCCGAGGAGTTGGTAGAGGATGGCGGTGACCAAGTAGGCTGTCTCACTTGCTCCGACCTGAAAGATGTTTGCGACACCTCCTTCTCTCGACGAGATGAAATAATATTTTCTCCATTTAACAGAGCGAGTTCAGGCACAGCCTTGTGCCGTTTCTCGCTCGCAGAGGGGTAATGCGTCGCCTTTTCACATTCTTGCTCCACCTTAGATGGTAAGGATGGGTTCCTTTGCGTTGTTATTCTTAAACGGGGCTCAACATATTGCACAGCCTCATGCCGCTTCTCACTCGCAGAGGGATAAGGTGTTGCCTTTTCACTTTGTTGCTCCGCCTTAGATGGTAAAGGTGGGTTCCTTTGCGTTCTTACAGGCGGCGCCAATCCGTTACGCCATCTTATTCTTGGTAAGTAATCTTGCGTGGCCATTAGCTCTTTTAAATGCGGCTCGGGAGGTGCCCTGGATAGTGGTCTGTAATAGCATTTAACTTCTATTTTGGGAACGCCGGCCTTTCTGAAAAGCCACAGTCGTCTGTTGTCATTCGACCACAGTACACCATCCTCATCCCTGGCCACCGCAATTGGTGGAAAATCGCTCGCATGGAGTCGACCTGAGCGAAGCTCACGTAAAGCGTCCTCTAAAAGAAATTCCCTTCCACTGTCAAGATTGAAATGATCTGCTATGGAATCCTGAGTGAACCTTAGCTGCTCAGGACTCACCTCTACAATTTCGTGATCCATAACTACAATGAGGCTTCTACGCTGAACAAGTTACGACACACGTTTGAACGGCTTTGATTTTCCTCTATATAAAGGAAGTATTCGATCGCAGTGCGCCCCATTGTCACAATCACATTCAATCCCCAAGCTCTTTCGCACGATTGATTACAGATTACCAAATTCTATTATATTTTTGGAAGCAATCTTAGATACGTGCGAATGATTTCAAGCAGATTTTATTTTAGCTAAATCCATCCTCATTAATGCAATAACACACCTCGAATTTCGATTCCCTGACATTTTGAGTTAGTGGGTCTAGTTTCTGCTCTTAATAAAACGCCAGAGATTTGGATGTTTTGGAGAGTGCAAGGGAATATAGCTAGAGGTCTCTCGGCCTATAATTGAAAAAAAAGCTTTAATGGAGCCACAAAGTGAAAGACATCGATTGGAGTTAGTAATGAGCCATGCATCAACAAAGAGTACCTAACCAACAATTGTCTATCATATGAGTTTTGATCTATTAGCATTGTGATTTGGTTGAATCTGTGCAAGGGTTATGTCGATAGAAAAATATAGAGAAATAAGTATGGGAGTGAAGTGCAGTGTAAAACTTGTACAATATTGTCTATATATTTTTACAAAATGTCTGTAATATATATTTGGAGTTTGTTTTATTTTCAGGCTGCAGAAAGGTCAATACCAATGAGGAAGAGTTTGGAGGAGCGGAAACCAATAGCGGCGGGGAAAGCAGAAAAATAACGGTGGAAAACAGCCGGAAAAATGGCGAAAAATGATGAACGACTTATATTTGCATTCCACATTTATAGAACAAACTCTAAATTAAAGGGTTTCGATTTCTAGAAGATGTAAATTAGCTAAATTAAAATTGTTACATGTAAGTAAATTGGGGAAACGTGTGTGAAGTATTTTTCCCTTGGTTTTCCAGTTGTCAACCACTACACAAAAGATAATAAACATGGCAATAAATTATTAACAGTAGGTATTAACACAAAAATGTGTTTATAGTTTACATCAATATCAACAAAAATGGAAACCCTAGAGCCCATTCTCAGTGTTGGTGAGGAGGCAGCTACCCGAGACAATAGAGAAAATGCTTCCATGGATTTAGAAACTCCTGAAAATGCAAACAAGAGACACAGAGATGAAGACCCACAAGAAGATAATGATAATGGAGATGGCCCATCTAAGAAACAAAGGACAGGGGAGCCTAATGGGTCCCAGCAAAATGGTGTAGAGAAGTCTGTGGAAGAGGCCAGGCTTGATGGCATGCATGCCCAAGAAGGAGACGTAGGGAAGGATGGAGAGTCTCATAAGGAAGAAGGAGAATATTTCTTTCATACAAAGATTTGAAGAAGTATTTGACTGTCGAGGAGACCGATTTCATTTAGCTGCTTAGCCTTGAGCTTGAAAAGGTCAATCTCTTTTTCATGGAGAAGGAAGAGGAATACATCATTCACTAAAGGTATTTAAATCGCTTATTTTCTTTGCTAAATCTACATAAATCATGTCCTTTCCTTTGCCTAAGTGGCATGTTATTGGATTTTTTTTAGAAATGTAGAAATAAAGAATTGAATTTTTGTTGTCAAATTTAAAATTCTTAGTAAAAATCAAGGAAATGAAGCACAAAGTTGGATTAAATATATAGATTCAAATACATTACAGGAATTGTTGATAAACAATCACAAATGTTTGCAAGAAAGTACTATGGATTGTAAGAGTTCCTTTTGCTAGTATGCCCTATGCCTTCTCGCCTCAAAATGCTTCCAGTAGTCATTGTGCTTAATAGGGTGATCCCACAGTACTGGTTTACAATTTTTGGCCAAGCTAGACACTAAAATAATTTTTTCTAACTAAATCTTCACTTTCAAACACCTATAGCGGCTAAACCATGAAGAATTTGAAGATGATGCAAACTAGTGATTTGTCACATTTTGTCTATAGATTCTAAATATAATTTTTTCAAAATTTTTGGAATCAGATTGCATTTCTTTTTTCCATCTCCTTTGAAAACTAGTTTTTTTCAGTAAACAATATTTTTAAGGAGTGACGATCACCGTATAGCACATAACTTTTTTTCCATAAAGGATAAAATTCCAGTTCTTTCAAATTTAGATTTGTAACTATGATATCTAGTGCTTCCAATTGGTTAGATAGTGTTTTATTGAACATTTTTTCCTTAATCAAGTTTTGAAGTCAAATCAATTACAATTTAGACATAGGAAAACCATATAAGGCATAACTTTTTTCATATGTATCGAAATTCAATTTTTTTTTGTTGGATCACGGACTTCAATATCTGGTGCACTCATATTTTTCAATTTTTCTTTTGATAATCTACTATTTTTCCACATGTGTAGAACATAGAGCTTGATTTTTGGTGCAAAACCTATGTTTAATAAAATTGAAAAAACAAATACATAATAAAACCAAAACATATTAAAATTATATTCGTTGGATAGCTTGTTTTGACAACTACCATCATCCAGTTGGGTCTGTGAAGTATCCTCCATTTTCATCCTCAACCCAAGCTTCGAAGTGCAAAATTTTGGATTTTTTTGGTGCCAGAGGGTGAGAAGGTGGGAAAGGGGGGTTTAGGCGAACTAGGGTTCATTCGAACCCCCTTTCAAAAATTGTTTTCTTTGTGTTTTTTCGTGGGAATGGTGAGACCTTGCATTTAATTGGTTCGCTTGAACCAGGGTTCATTCAAACCCTTTTATGGTTCGCTCGAACCAAAGGGTTCATTCAAATCCCAAAACCATTTTTTTTTGCATGCGTTTATTTTTTGCAACTTTTCCTTCCTTACTCAAATTCTAAACCACTTTTGTGGGTTTACCCAATAGTCTGTAAATGCCATTTTTTTTATATTCACTTGGTTCATTATTTTTGTAGAGGCACTGGATGGTGATATGCAGTTATCTCTATAAATGCATTTACCAGCAGCAATAAATGGCGTAGAAGCAATTTGATGAGTAGAAGGGACATATGAACACAGCTGGAGTTAGATATTTCACCTACGTAAATCCCTTTGAACAGCTATAGAAATGATTTTTTACCTGAGTAAATGGATGTGACATGCTAATCAAAGTGACATGTTGATTGAAAGCTTTAGAGACATTCGCTACCATTGCATTTAATGCATGTATAGGACGTGAGTTTTTTTCCATTAATATTTGTTTGAAACCATTAGTCATTTTATGTTATGTACCCAGGGCTATGATATTATAATGTATTTATATAGATGGAGATGCTGACATGTGGCACACATCCCTCAAATTAGTTATATTAAGTCATGTGAATAACCTATAATTATTTATATCAGGATTTGAGTAGGCCTTCAATTAGGATTACCCTTCCATTATATTATTTGGAGGTGGTATATATAAAGGAGGTTATTATCATTGTAAGAGGTGTGAAGTATGATATTGTATTTGGGATTTCTTGGAGATATAGCATGGAGTGGCTTCTTCCATAACGAGTATTGTATGGTGTTACCCTAGGTACTTAAGGGTTTACTTTATTTTGGCATATATTGGATATTAGGGCATATTTTCCCACAAACATATCTTGTTTTGTGTGAGATATATCTTCTGCAATATATTATTTCCATTATTATATGTTGGGGTCATATCAAGTGGTATCATAGCATGATCTTGGCACCATGACGATAAGGCATTTTTGTCAATTTGGAGGTCATTTTGGAAGGTGCATATCTTTCAGACTTTGGAAAAACAAAAATCTTATTTTTAAAGAGTTTTTTAAGACCATATTAAAGAAGCTTCAATCCAAATTTCAGAGGAATTGGAGCAGAATTGAGCAAATTAGTGCAGAATTAGGGTTTTTGCACAATTTTTTTGGGAAGCTACATATCTCTCAAATACTATCAAAATAGAGCCTAATTTTTAGTAGGTTTTTGAATAAATAATAGAGGATCCTACAATCCAAAAATCAAGGTTTTATCATCAATAATTTGCAAGTTATTTCAATTTTATAATTTTTCATAAATTCGGCTTATAGGTTGCAAATCAAGGTATTTTTCTGAATTGTTTACATTTTTGGAAAGGCCATCAAAATTCATTGGGGTTATGTTAATTATAATTTTTACTTTGAGGCCGAATTCATCATGTTTTGGTCAGATCAATGCTGGATCAATTGGATTTGATAGAAGGTTATCTATTGCAAGATTTTTCCCTTAAATCCTAGTTTCAATGGACATTCCTAATTTTGATGGAAGTGGAGATGCATTGGAATGGTGGATAAAATACAAAATATCATATGGTGAAAATATTTCATGGAAACTAATTTTTTATTTTTATTAAGAGATGAACCTTTCACATGGTATTTACCATTGGATAATGATATTTCTTCCTTGGATGAACTAGAAAAAGCTTTCTTAGATAGATGGGCTCAAAAAGGAGAGGAAGATGATGATGAAAAATATAAAGAAGAAGAGGAAGAAGAGGAAGAAGAGGAGGAAGAAAATAAAGAAGAAGAGAAAGAAGATGATGAATAAAATAAAGAAGAAGAGGAAGAAGAGAAGGAAGGAAATAAAGAAGAAGAGGAAGAAGAAGATCAAGAAAATAAAGAAGAAGAGGAAGAAGAAGATCAAGAAAATAAAGAAGAAGAGGAAGAATATGATGAAGAAAATAAAGAAGAAGAGGAAGAGGAGGAAGAGGAGGAATAAAATAACAAGAGGAAGACAATGAAGAAAAAGAGGAGGAAGAAAATGATGAAGATGGGGATGAAGAAGAAAGAGAAGATGGAGAAAACTTAAAAGAACAAGGAGATGATACAAGTACATGCACTTTAGCCGCAAGGAAAGAAGATTCAATCCTTCAATTTCATGGGCGCATTCAAAAGGAAAAATGTTATTGTCTCTATAATTCCTAGCAGCAAGTATAACTTCATCAACATGGAAGTAGCCAAGAAGCTACAAGTACAAGCAAAGAACATCAAGGACAGTCACATATTAGGTATGAATATTCAAAAATTTGAAGATCTAAAGCTCTTTATGGATAAGTATGTTTTGCATTCAAACTTTCATGCTTTGGATATGGATGGGTTGGATATTTTTCTTGGTTACCCTTGGTTATAATTGGGAACAATAAATATCAATGTGCAAAAGAAGTTCATGACTCTTTAGTATAGAAGGAAAAAAAATACATTACAAGATATTAAGCATAAGGAAATCCAAAGGAAAGTAAAGGAAGAGAAAATTCAAGAATCTCACGAAGATTGTAACAATGAATTAGAAGAAAAGAAAGAGGACCAAGATGTTGATAAAAATGAAGTGGTAAATAATTCTACCAAGGAATCACAAATAAATGTAGAAATAAATGGTGAAGAATCAAAGAAGGTTTCGATAATGGAAAAGGGTGCAATTTATAGGCATCCAAATCATTATGAGAGGAAAGAATCATGGAGGAAACCATCATGGATACATGATAGTATATGGAATCGACAAGGAAATTACTATGGACCTACATGGAATCAAAGAAATAATTGTACAAATTAGTGGTATGATAGAAGTAATGGCTACTCAGGGAAGCAAATGAGGACTTACTATGATAAGGAATGGAATTGGAGGGATACAAAAGATCATGTTTTAGTGATGGGATCTAAGAAATTTCAAGCAAGAGGAACAAGGATCAACTATGGATGGTTAGATGATTGTTCGTGGAATCATATCTATAATAACTTGCAACAATCATACTATTTAGCTTCTTCTCATGTTTCAAGGATGAAACATATCAAGGAGGGATGGCATGTTATGTACCTAGCACTATGGTATTAAATGTACTTATATATATGGAGATTCCGACATGTGGCACACATCCCTCAAGTTAGTTATATCAAGTCATGTGAATAACTTATTATTTATATCAGGAGTTGACTAGACCTTCAATTAGGATTACCCTTCCATTATATTATTTGGAAGTGTATATATAAAGGAGGTTATTATCATTGTAAGAGGTGTGAAGTATGCTATTGTATTTGGGATCTCTTGGAGATATAG
>VDFB02348937.1:16766-31155 GCA_007258455.2 Sequoia sempervirens | reverse complement strand
CCTCATGCTAAGGGATTGTTTAAGATAGGTTTAATGTTTAAGGGGGTGAAATGGAAGGAAAATTGATCTGACACTTTCCTTTTTCCAACCCAAGAATCACAAGAAGTCAAGTGAGCAAGTTTTTGGAGTCCAAACCGTAACTTACGTAGCTCACTAGTAGAGGACTACAACACAAGACATAAATAATAGTGCAGAACAATGGTGTCTTAGTGGGGCATTGGCATCCATATGGATAGAAAGGGTAAAGTACAGTCTAAACTCAAGAAGACCCTACTAATGACCTAAAAAATGTGGTTTAATATAATAACAGAAATAGAAAGGAGCTAAATAACAAAATGTTGAGAAAACACTAATATTAAGTCTAATTATGAAATGACAAAGAAGGGTAAGGAAAGTGCACCTTCCTACCCACAAGTGGGTATCTTCAAAGCCTTCACTCAATGAGAAACCTACACACATAAGACAAAAAAAATTTGGGGCTATGTATAGAGTACTTCCACAATCAGTCCTTTGCTTTGGTGTTTCCACCTCCATGGACAGCTAGTATAGCAACGATAGAGAAATATGATAAAGAGAGATATTGAAATGGAAGTACTATGCACTATGCTAAACAACAATATGATAATGCTAAGTAAATGGAAGGTGTAATAATATCACCTTCAACCATGTGCACTCAAGGAAAATGGGAAAAGGAGTGAGCTCGCAAGCTTGCAAATTTTGACATTGCCACAACAACGAGGAGATTGAGTCCACAAAATGCCAACTTGTAGCTTCAATGGAGGTGAGAATGTTGTGAATGAAGTGTGTAGAAGTGAGAATGATCAAGTAGAATGTCAAGAAGAACAAGAAGTTTCCAAGAGAGAGTGAATGAATGAAGAAGATCATCATTTGAAGGTGAAATTGGAGGCAAAGGAGTCATTCAAGCTCTGTCAAGGGAGCAGAGATGTTACTCTTCATCACCAATAAAGAATTGTAACAGCTCTGCAAATTTCAAAGGAAAGAATTTTGTCAAGAAGACAATGGACATAATATCCTCCACTGACACAAAAAACAACTGTCAAGTGGATAGGAAGCAAATGAAGGATGTGGAATAGCATCATCATATTTAATTTGTCTAAGGTAGGAGGTACGTAAACTAGGAATTTTCAAGGGGTGCAAATTCACACCATTACAGATTTTAGATTAGTAAAAAATTTATGGAGTAAATTTGAGAATTTATCTATATGTGATTATTTATCTCATCCACTAAGCATCTCATCAAAATCCATGGAAAAAAATTATAACATGAAAATAAAATATATAGGTCTTGTAAGCCCCAATAGACACCCACCACAAGGTTCTCTTTATCATTCTACAACATCCCAATCTTCTAATTCCACAACACCCACAATGGAAGAAGTTATCTGTAGTTTTGAAAAATAAACATTACAAGATAGATAGATAGATAGATAGATAGATAGATAGATAGATAGATAGATTTATGGAAAACATTAAAAATTGATTTGAAATAAATATTGCAGCAAAGGTTGGTATAAATGTTTTTTAATTTATTGGGTAAAAAAATAATGATGAGAGGTTTTAACAGCTTTTATTGTTTGTTGTCATTTTCTAGCATTCTAAAAATACTGTAGCTACAAATTCTTATTGAGATTTATTTATCAAGAGTAGATGACTTTTTTTGGAATTTATTAACCAATATATACAAAAAATTAAGCCTAAGGTTAGTTGCATGCTACATTAATTTTTCCTATTTTCTTAGTCGTATTTATCTTGAAGTTATCAAATTGAACTATAGAATGGCATTTTTTAGTCAAGAGGTAAAAGCAAAAACCTGTCACACTTAAGGGATTGACCAACACAAATAAAAATTCTCAACTTCAACCGTATAAAAGTGGTCTTTATGTTTTGAATTTCAAAATTATGTAAATTAACAAAATATAGAAATCTTGATGAAGTTTATTCTTATAATTTTTCAAATTTTTAAAAATTGTTTTAATATAGTTTTTTATAAATTTAAGAGCAGATTTTGAATTGTGAAAAATTTTAGGAAAAAGTGACATTGAGTTGACGTCAAGAAAAAAAATAGAAAACAATTTTATTTTCCCCTGAATTTTTTTCCAAATAAATAACTTCAAGATCTAGTGCATGGAAAAAAATAAAATTTTGATATATATTTTCCTCGTTATAATATTTTAAAGTCAAATGTATCTGAATTTGATAGTTTTCATTTGACGCCAACTATTATTTAATTTTTTTATTATTTTCAAAAAATAAATTATACCTTTTCGAAGATGATTCTCTCCTCTATTGTACCATATATTTTTCAAAATTTTAGTATGTTTTAATATTATTTTTTGATTTCTAATTAGCCATATTTTTTTTATTTTAACAACCTACTTGCATTATTTAAAATAGAAAACATATTAAAACTAATCAAAATATCAATATATATATATATAGATTCTTGACTCCAAGCTCTACAAAAAGATATTTTTAGTGTTTTGAAAAAAAACATTTTGAATGAAGAAAATATAATGTTCGAGTGAAAAAATTTAAAAATTTATGAAAAAAATGACATGACTACTAATAAGGATGCTACATAGATAGTTTTTTAAGCATTTTAAATTAGTATCTGAAGCATTATTCCTTGTTAATTATATGCTCAAAAGGTTGAGTCTTGAGCCCTGAACCCTATGACGTGAGACTTGTGCCCACTACTCACAGTTGCTCTTTGTACATGTACACACAAACTACATCACACACAATATTAATAGAATATTTTTCCTCTTTCCCACAATCTTAGAGAATTCAGTATCTCTTTAGATGTATTAGGCTTTTAGAGTAGTGAGGAATTTATGGAATAAATTTGAGAATTTCTCTATATGTGATTATTTAGCTCATCCACTAAGCATCTCACCAAAATTGTAACATCTCACAGAACAACACAAAGGTGAATTATTAATAATTCTTGTAGCCTCTAAAAAACAGATTCATAACATCTATCATGCATCGTACATCTCTTTAAAACTAGCAAATAAACTTGAAAAAAGAGTTTATTAACTAAATTCAGCAATACATTATTATTATATGGTAAAACATAACTCTCCAATTACATAAAATTTACTTTAAATTAAACTTTATTCAATCTATATAAAATAGTGCCTAAAATTCTACATGCTCTATTCCATGCAAAAACTCTAGAACTTCTTAGTGTTGCACTCCACGTGATATCTTTTATCAACATCAATCATCAATAGACCACCTGATGCAATAGGGAGTCAGACCCTTTGGCACAAACTCACATCAACAAGCTATGAAACTCAAAAAATGCTTGACAATGACACAAAAACTAGCAAAAACTAACTTAAGCTTCTCATTCAAATTAATAAAATATAAATTTATATTAATTTGTAGATGTGTGAGTTGATGAACTCTATTACACATCCGATGTGAAACAACAAGAAATAAATACAAAAATATTTCCTTCAAACTATTTTTTTTTTCGTAACTCTAGCTACTACAACTTTCAATCTTCAACAATAACACCTCAACCATGAATTCCAAATCTTTTGCTGCTGAAAAATTCTTCTTCTAGCCTACAAAAACAAGTGTTATGCAGCTCCAAACCAAAAATCCACGCCTAAGGATACTCTCCTTTAAATTCTAGAAAATGACAATTTCAAAATTGTCAAATCTCAATCTTCAACATGCAGCCACAACTCCATTTCTTGTAGCCTCCATCTTCCAAACCCAACCTGGAAGAATGTATTCAATACATTCCAAAATATTAAATTCTCAATCAAAAATCAAAAATCAAAACCACTCCCAATAAAATCCACACCTTTCTCTTCTTCCTAAAAAATCTGCCCTCTTAATAAACTCAAAAATTGCCAAATAAAATACTTAGCACTACTTTCAAAAATTAGATTTTTCCCTCCTTTGAAAAGGTTTCTCTAGCAATTAGAAAAAGCATAAAATGCTCCATGATGCATTTTAGTAACTCCCCAAAAAAATCTACACTAAGATTAGCATTTTAATTTTTATACTTTTCAAACATTGAAATTGATTTCCTACACTATCTCCCACTTCAAGATTTGCAACAATAGAATAAGACCAATTATTTAATATATTATTTTTGGCCTAATATTTCAATTTATTTCTTCAGTTAAATAATTACCAAACCCTAGAAAAATTAAAATTCATTTTTTTGGTTGATGTAAGATCGCTCTCACAACCCAGGATGCTCTTGCATCAGACACCCAGGGTAGGAAAATTTTGTGAATCTAGATTCACAAAATGGAGTTGAGTGGTAGTACCACTCTTTCAGATTGCAAGAAATCTTCCGCAAAGTCTATCACTAAATTAGATAGAAGGAATCTCTTCATTTGCCTCTTCCAGCACTTAGTTGTGTCACTTTTTGTCCTCCACCAAGTGTGCTCTTTATTCTTCCCTTTACAGCTTCTACATGCAAATATGTGTTATCCAAACAACAATCAAAATATACTACATCCTTAGAAAAATATGTAATTACCACTCCATGGAAAATAAAAAATTTCATCAGCATGCTCTCTTCTTTCTTGACATCTTATTTTACTCTCACCTCATCCTTGTTCATTGTCCCAACATCTTTTTCCTCATTCTTCACTACAATATTCATCTTCTCACCTTCACTCTCAACTATAACTTCATTTTTCAATACCTTGAATTCCTCCAAAGGACACTCATCTACTTTTGCAACATCATTTTTCTCTTCAATTACCGCACCTTCTTTTTACCTCTCAACCTTTGCTACACTTTTCTCTTCCTTCTTACTCTCTTTCTCTATACCTTCCTTAAAGCATACTTCTACAATATTTTCTCCTTCATGTTCACCTGCATACACAACTATGAAAATCTTCTTTCCTTTCTTGTTTGGAATTTTCAAGGCCTCACAAAGCCTCAACACAAATCTTCAAATCCTCAAGTTTTTCACATGTAAATTGCCTCATGTTTGATGATTTGTTTACATGCAAATCATTAACACACCACCACAAGTCTTGGTGTAAACTACCTCACATTGGTTTTTTTTTCTGCACACTCAAGAACTCTTGCTCTAATACCACTGATGAAGTAGAGAATTAGACCCTCAGTCACAAACTCACATCAACAAGCTATGAAACTCAAAAAATGTTTAACAATGACTGAAAAATAAGCAAGAAGTAACATAAGCTTCTCATTCAAATTAAGAAAATATGAATTTACATTAATTTGCAAGTGTGATCTGATTAACTCCATTACAAATCCAATACAAAATAACAAGAAATAAATACAAAATATTTCCTTCAAACTATCTTCTTTCTCATAACTCTAGCTACTACAACCTTCAATCTTCAACAACCACACGCCAACCATGAATTCAAAATATTTTTTGTTGCAAAAGTCTTCTAGCCTACACAAAAAAAAATTATACAGCTACAAACCAAAAATTCATGCCCAAGGATACTCTTCAAATTATGGAAAATGACAATTTAAAAATTGTCAAATATAAATCTTTAATATGCAGCCACAACTCCATTTCCTGTAGCCTCCATCTTCCACACCCAACCTGAGAAGAATGTATTGGAAATACATTCCAAAACATTAAATGCTCAACCAAAAATCAAAAATCAAAATAACTCCCAAGAAAATCCACGCCTTTCTCTTTTTCCTAAAAAATCTACCTTCTTGATAAATTCAAAAATTTCCAAATAAAGCACTTAGCACTACTTTAAAAAATCAGATTTTTCCTTCCTTTGAATAGGCTGCTCCAATAATTAGAAAAATCATAAAATGCTTCATGATGCATTTTAGTAACTCCCCAAAAAAATACACACCAAGGTTACCTCATGTCCCCATGCTACTACTCAACCCCATTTTCTTTAAGCAGGGGGAGTGTTCCCATGCATAAATTTTATTGTTGGGAAAGGATAATTTGGAATCTTTTCCTATTTTAATGGAGCAGCTACTATTTAGGAATTGAAAATAAGCTGTGGGAAAAAAGGGGGGGCTAGAAATAAGCAGCATTTGCATATTGTTAAAAGTCCACATGGCTCCACAAATTTTTTTCCCTCTTTTTTAAGATTTTCTTTCTTTTTTTTCTTCTTTTTTCTGTACAAATTATTATTAATACTGTTAATACAAATTTAAGCTAGATGATAAAAAAATTAAGCATTCATGGTGCCATCAGTGCCACAAATAACTCCTAAATAAGTTGTAGCCAAAATAAGCTAAGCAGCCGCATGGGGACATGAGGTTAGCATTTTAAGTTTTATGCTTTTCAAACTTTGAAATTTATTTCCTTCACTATCTCCTACTTCCAGATTTGCAATAATAGAATAAGACAAATTATTTAATATATTATTTTTGGCCTGATATTGCAATTTATTCCTCTAATTAAATAATTACCAAACCTTAGAAAAATTTAAATTCATTTTTTTGGTTGATGCAAGATTGCTCTCACAACCTAGGATGCTCCTACATCACCAACATAACAAGTTTAGAAAAGGGATAACCAAAATAAAATAGAAGAATTTATGTTACCATATTTAGGACTTATCTTCAAATGATCTTATTGATTAGGAGCTTATCACATTCCATAAAACCTAATTTATTAAGTGCTACATCTAGTCCACAAATATCATAATTTGTTCTAATACATATTAACTCTGGTAATGTCAATACATTTTTTGCACGAACTTTGATACCCTAAATTTGACTTAGCCCTATTGACCGAATGAGATCATGAACATACAATACATCCTTGTCTTTTTTCATCACTATTGTGATCAATATTGCATCTACAAGGGAGGCAACTTCCTTAGTCCCCACAATGTACTCTACATGTTGATAAATCCAATCCTCATAAAAGAAGCAGATGTTCAAAATTATTCTTGAGTAGACTCTTCCAATTTTTTATATACAAAATCAAACAAATAGTGAGTGAAATCCTATTCTTTTAGTATCTCTCCTTTCTATAAATTTTAAACTATCATTGTGCAACGTTCTAAACCATAATTTATCTTGTACAAATAAACACCAACAAGTTAAGAAACCAATAGAATCTCATTGCAAATCTTGTCAATCTCTTCTAAATCATCTTTTATACCAACAAAATCACCACTTGTAGGGACTTTACACATAAGTTTCATAACGTGATCATGTGAGAGAGTTTGATATGATACTTCTTACATTGAAGACCACAATCCTAAAGCACATCTATGACATTCAAAATTCTAGTTGTAACAAGTATTTTGCTACCCTTTAGAAGACCTTGCAAGTCTTCCCATAAAATTTTCTCCCAGTCTATAAAATTTAATGCATTATCAATAAATAATAATACAAGCTTATTTATTTCTCTTTTAGCAGTCAGGGGAGTGTAGGATCATGGGGGTCCAAAAAGTGGCGATATGACAAAAAAGTGGTTGATGACTTTTTTATATCTGAATTTGATGAAATAAAAAAGGTTTATTGAGAAAACTGTTAGCTTTCCAAAAATATAAGATATGTCTTATTTGGAATTAAATAGATAATTATTATTAATTTTCTACATACATTTTGAATAATGTCCTATTGATTGAAAAACATCTATAATTCTTAAATGATTTCACATTTTTTGAATCCAAAAGATGTCACAGTTTATGTTGCTCATACTATAGGATTAAAAAAAAAATGAATTTCATAAATTTTTTACCAAGTTAAGGTGGTAAGACAAACATGTTTTAATATTTTTAAAAACTTTTAATAAAAAATTCATAACTAATTATTTACTTGCAAAAAAAATGTGGCACATCAAGGAATGTGTCCTCTACTTATATTAAAAGTTAAAAAAAAAATCTATTATTTTTTCTTGTACTTAGGTTAGTCAGACATACACTTGCTTTAAAAAAAATAAAAAAAAAATTAGTATTATTGCATTGAAATTTCATTTTTTTGCAATATCTTAGAAACTACATTCAATTTGCTACAAATTTTGTTCTTACATATTTTCAAATTATGTTAATAACTTATTCATTTTTTTATGTCAAGTTTCCTAACTCTATTTTTCTGAATTTTCATTGCCACTTAAGGGCCTAGTTTGGGCCCCCATGATCCTGCATTGACTCAACCTTTTTTATGTGATCCCTACCATCTACATCATCTCTCAAATCTATTTTCCTTCCACCCATATAACTTGGAAAGGTATCATTCAAAAAAATTGTTGCATTTCTTTATAGTTTTTTTTCAAAATTCAAATCTAATTATATTTTGGCATAGTTATAACTATCTCTATCTATTGTGAAGATAACAACTTGTGTAATAGTTGAATTTCCAGTGCCATCTAAGCTCCAAAGAATGATAAAAACTGATGTGTGATCTTCCATGTTGAGGATCTCAGTTACTACTTTTAATTGATCCTTGATCCCAACTATTGTGAAGCAAGAAAATGTAAATGTTCACAAACAACATTTTACTTTGTTATTTTTTTTTATACATAAACAAAATTCTACTAATATGGACTAATCATCCATTTCTTTAAAATGGCTTTCAAAAACAAAGCAGCGCTCCACGTTTACACTAAATCTTCATTTTCTTTGAGGACGCATTGCCAGGTGGTAGAGGACAGTGATTTTGATACGTTGTGAAGACTTCTCTAGTAATTCTAAGGAAATGGAGGAGAATGATAAGCACCATAAAAATGATGGAAATCCTTGTCAATAAATCAAGAATCACCGATGAGGAGGAGTTGTCTGCGGCATTGGTAGGTGTTGAATGTAGTGACTTTACCTTGTTTGAGTTGTAGCTGCTCAGTACAGAAAATAAACACATTATCAAAAGTGCCAAAATGAATGCATGATCATTTGCCATTTCAAAAATATCCTCAGTGGAAGCGGTAGAAAAATTGTAACATTTTACTTTGTTAAAACTACTTAAATGCATTAATTTTTAATTGAAAGTAGGATAAAAAATATTTTATACTTGTTTGAAATAAACAAATAAAATGTATTGAATATATAAGAACATTGGAAAGGAAATTTAGATTTGAAATAAATAGGAATTATAAAAGTCAAATTTTAAAAAAAAATTGCATTGATTATGAATTATTTTTTAAATATTAGTGTCTTGTTTTATGTTATAATAAAAAAGATATTTTGTAATACCCCTCATGTTGTTGTTTGGACTTGATATTTTCTGTGGTTTTTGCTTGATACCTTGAGACTTTGATAGTTACTGTTTATTGTTTGGATTGGTGGATTGGATAGTTTAGACTGCTTGATGATTATGCTACTTTATTTGATGACATGGATATTATGATATGACATTATGGTTATATTTGGTTGGCTGATGTTTAATTTGATTTCAGTAGTATATTGTGGTGCAGTGGATTAGTAATCATTTTATGATGATATGATGTGATCAGTTTAGTTTAGCAATGTACTTTATATTTGATGTTGTAATTGTTATTATAGTTTTGGTGAGGGGACAGTGTAGCACCACTCATTTGTGAGTGCCCTTCTATGCTACAATTCCTTCTCACAATGTGATGTTTTGATTATATATATATATACATGTTGTACACACCTTGTTTGTATGCAGGAATTGCAGGAACAGATTCTTGACTCCACCTACTTCGGCAGAACAGGGCGAGTATCAAATTAACCCAACGGGCATGAAGTTGAAACAAAGATGACAAGGAAGTCACCCCGTCCCAAGTTTTTCAACCCATCTTATGTTTAGTGGTATTATGCATCTTTGACCTTTGTCATTTTTGCATTTTATAATAGTGGTTTTGTGTGAGTGTACTTTTGATATTATTTTACGTTGGTGTGTAGTATGATGTCATTTAAATAATTAAATGATTATAATAAATGTTAATAATAGCATTGGAATAGTTTACATTAAAATGTAAGTCTTAAATTAAAAGCCATGTAATTTATTAAGGATAAATAAATTGAAAAGGTGTAGATTAAATTATTTAAAATTATTATTTTGATAATTTAATTAAAATAGCTTGTTGAGGATAATTAATGGAATAAAATAATTAAATAAGTTAAAATTTTGTGAATTGCAAGTATAATTTGCAAAATTAAAATTTAAAACAAAAAGTGTTGTTTGAATAGAAAAAAATAAAGAAAACAAAGAAAAGAAGAAAAGGACCAATGAATGTTAAGTTTTTGGCTGAAAAGCCGGTAATGAAATAGAAAAATTCTTTTAATTTTGATTTATGGAGTTTTTGAAAAAGAAGATATCTTTTTATTTAATAGCAAAATTGAGAGATTTTCATTCACGAGAAAATTGACAAAAGTTTCAAAATATGAGTTCTAGAAAAAATTGGATCCTCTCTGGTTTTCTCTGTTTAATTGTTTCACTCTTTCATTGTTTTGGAGGGGAGACTCTTCTGAATTAAAATATTAGATTAGAAAATTGATCAAGGAAATCGGGTGAAGTTCTGAAGGAAGAAAGGGGAGCTCTTTGAAAAGGTTGTTTGGAATTCAAGAAAAGCTTCGTCAATTCTTCAGCAAGCGTAGGGCTCCAGGTTTCATTCTTTCCTTTTGTTTTCTCTAAATCAGTAAAAATAAATAATGTTATTCTGTAAAAGAAAAGAAATCTTATGGGGTTTTAGAAATCTTTTAAGTAGCAACAAATGAAAGAAATTTACTTGGGTTTCTGAAAATGTCTAGTATTTATGATTTGTTATGAAAAAATAAATTATTTCCTCTGAAGTAAATGTTATTTTTTAATATATACTGAATATATTTGAAAAGAATATATATATATTGTATAGTGTATATATATATATATATGTATTTATATATTTTATTCATTTCGAAATTGTGTTGGGCCGACTGTATTTGAGGGCTTTGGGCTGAATTTATTTTGTATCGGGGTTTATTTAACCAAAAAAAATATTATTATTTTTTTTGGGTTGAAGGGAAGGGACGGTGTTGGCCATACCCTCCCCCTCTTCCCAGTGGGCCACGCTAGGCTGCCCACAGCAGTTGTAGGGACTATTGTGCGCAGTCCGTGTACGACGGGATCTCATTTAAATTTCTTTTATATATAATATATATATTTATATGTATATTAATATATGTTAATATATATATAAATATATATATATATATATTTATATTATTATATGTTTTTTTTTGTTTTGGAATATTTTATATCAAAAAAATAATTGATGAGGCCAAAATAATTAGTTAAAAAAAATTATATAAATATATATATAAAAATAAAAATAAACAAAATGTTTATATAGATTTGTTTTATTTTTAAAAACATGTTGATTTCTCTTAAAAATATAAATTATGAATATGACTGCAATTTTATTCTTGGAAATAGTCGAATTGTATTCATAATAGAATTATTATCAAAATGTTATCTTCAAAATCATTGAATTGAATTGGGAAATAAATCTTATTGGATAATTGCGAATGAAATAAATCAAATTGTGGATATTGTTATGTTACTTGCATTATAGAATCTTGTTAGATTGAGTTGGTTATTTTTCCTTATAAATATGTTATCATTTTGACTTGTTTAGTCTGGGAACCCAGTTTGGTTTAGGAACCCATTTAGGGATATCGTGTACCTTAGGCTTCCAGAGGTTTGATTTCATTGTTAATTTATGTTCTCTTTTCAAGTGCTCTTGATGTGGCAAGTTATTTGGTATCATTATTTTGAAAAGGTTGTACAGGATTTTGTTGAGACTCTGATTATGTGTTTTAGCGAGATGGGTAATGCCTCACATGTCATTTGTTGAGATTTAATGCTTTGTTCTTTATGGTACAACCCTTGATTTTTTTATTATGTTTTGAGGTCTCCAGGGAGTGGCTCTTCGTGGGGGTCGGCACCTCAAAAGGAGGAAGGGCTCAGGATAACCCACATAAGAGTTAGATTAACAAGTGAAAACCTAATAATAGAACTTAGGGGGATGGGTAGTAATAACATAATAAGATAATCTTGGATACCTCGTCTATCCATTAGGGCTATCGTAGACTAATGGTAGACTAAGAAGGCCATGGTTGGAAAAGTCGTTACCTCATCCTTAGGAGAGGTTAACAGCTCCGCATGAGTTACCCTATGGGGCCAGTGCCTCAAGTAGGAGGAAGGGCCAGAATAACCATAGATGGGGGTCGGTGCCTCATGTTGGAGGAAGGGCCAGGATAGCCCATGTAGGCTATGCGATGACAATCTCCACTAGTTTCCCTTATGCTTGTTTTCTTGGTTGCCTCTGGAAGTGTGTTATGACTGTTGTTTTGGATTTACTTGGCAAGTGGCTAATGGTTGTTGCCTTAGGTTTATTTATGATGTGTTTTATGACTTTGTGTATATTATGATTGAATCTTGATTGTTGTCGTTTATGATCTATGTAATATTTTGTTATTTCTATTAGAGTTATTGTTACTATGATATTATTTATTGGTGTTAGTCTTGTATCATTCTTGGTCGCAGTCACTTCCTTGTCACCTCTGAGCATGGGGGTGGGTTTTTCTAAAACCCACCTGGTCGGGTGGAACGTGCTTCGCACTCGTTGGGTTCCCCATCAACGTTCATTCTTCATGGTATCTTTCAGATGGAGCTTGTACCAGATATTCATCTTGTATTTCAAACATTCTTTGTATTATGTATTTATCCCACATGTATGGGAGGTTTTATTGTATCTCAATATATTGTGAACTTGTAATGTATTAAAAGATGATGTATTGTAAATGTACCCTTGTAACCATTCATAATTTATGAAATTTATTATGGGTTGTATCATGTGTTGTATTTATACTTATGCTTATGGATATATGTATGTTATCTTTTGTAAATGGTTATTTTAATGTCTATGATGGATGTACAGATTAGTTATGTTATTTAGCTTTATCTATAATCTTTCATTATGAGTTGGTTTTATGCAATGTGACCTCGCGTGCCCCAAGGGACTTAGATGTTTATGATGTTATCGTGCAATGTAAATATGTTTTAATGTTTCATTATATGTTTACTTTGTATTATTAAAAAAAAAATGTGTGCATTGTTTTGTCCTTTGGGGTTTGCACGACGGGCATTACATATTTATATAAATTTAATTACATATTTTTAATAATTTTTACAATCTAAGAGATATGATTGAATTAAATTGACTATTATGATCATATGGGATCCAAAATAATCATTAATATAAGTTTACCAAAATTTTGGATCATATAACTAATGCATCAAAGTTGTATGTTCTATAAAATGAGTGACTTGTCTTTATTTACCTACATCATTCAGATAGCCTTATGTTATTATTTTTTGGGTAACCATTGTGTTCATTGATGTTTCTATTCCTATTTCCAACATAAAATTTATCAAAGTTATAGTTGATTTAATGGTAAACAATAGGATAAAAGGAGAAGAAAAATAAAATTAAGTAAAGAGAACATAACAATTTGAGAGTTGTATAGTTGATTTCAAGAATCTACAACATAAAAAGTTAATGGTAAACAATAGAATAAAAAGAGAAGAAAAATAAAATTAACTAAGTAGGGCAAAACAATGTGAAATTCCTAATTGGGTCGGGGATGATGCTTTAAATCTCCTCACGCAAAAATGGGAAGGTATTGCCAATTAGTGGGTTGGTATGTGTGTTTGTGCTCGGTCTCTGTTGTTCGTGTGTTGAGTTTGTTATCTTTTTGGTTTCTGTTGTTTTTGGTCTCGACTCTATGATGTTTTATTGAATGTGGTCTCTTTTTGGCCTTCGGGATCATTGTGCAATGGGTATTACACCTAGTAAATGTAGCTTATTTTATCAAAAACAATGTGAAATTCAAACAATTGATTTCAAGAATCTGTAACATAAAAATTAATGGTAGAAGTAAGATAAGATTAACTCGAGAAAGAATAACAATATGAGAGTCAAAAGTTGATTTCAAAAATCTACAACATAAAAATTTAATGCTAAATAATATAAATGGAGAAGAAAAATATATTTGAAAATATCTGTGTGCCATCCTTGTCAGTGACCTCCTCTTTTCAAAGGAATTTCTCAAAAAAAAACACTTTAACATAATATTTTTTATTTAGAATGTTTTTTTTTCAAAAAATTAAAAATACCCTTTTGTAGAGCTCGAATGAAGAATCCAAATATATAATTTTTTTAATATTTTGATTAGTTTTAATTTATTTCTTATTTTAAATAATGTAAATAGGTTGTTAAAATAAAAATGAGCCTGATTAGAAATTAAAACAAATACTAAAATATATTAAAAATATGAAAAAATAAATGGTGCACTAGAGGACAGAATCTTCTTTAAAAAGGTATAATTTATTTTTTGAAAATAATAAAAAAAGTAAATAATAATTGAAGTCAAATGAAAACTATCAAATTTTGGTACATTTAACTTTAAAACATTATTAC
>VDFB02348937.1:0-15824 GCA_007258455.2 Sequoia sempervirens | reverse complement strand
TAGGAAGAAACGCGTATGAAAGACAAGAGAAGAAACGCGGATGGGTAGGGTAAGAAGAAGGAATGAGCATCGAAATGAACACGCATAGAGGAGAAAGGTGCATAATGAATGAGGGTTCCAACGCGTAAGGAAACAAAAGCTCACCATGATGAAGACAAACAATGGACAGAAAACGCGAATGAAGAACACTTGAAGGGCGAGAACAAAACGCGAATGGAAAGCACAATGCGTAAGAAAAGAAAACGTGTATGTTTAAAAATGAACACATACAAATGAAAAGAGTGAAGACAAAGCCAAATGAAAAACTTACCAAAGCAAAACGCGAAGGATGTTGAAAAAATGGCGAAATCTCCAAAACGCGAATTTGCAGCTTGAATGAAACCCGCACAACAAGAGGAGAGAGAAGAAAAATAAAATGTGAACAACTAAAATGAAAGGCAAATTCATTCACTTAAGTGAAAACAAAAATTAAAAACCTAACTCAAGTCGTGCAATAAATTTAGGCACGAAAAGTGGCACGATTGACGAAAAACACGAAATTGTGAAGAAACGTGCCAGAGGCATAAAAAAAAAAGGTTAAGTGTCGAAAGAAAATGTAATGGCGCTAAAATTTAGCGCCCTTGCATTTTTTTGGAAATTCACTGCATGTAGGGGCGCTAAATTTTAGCGCCCTTACATTTCTAGACTTAGCCAATTTTTTGGATTTTCCTTGCAGGAGCGCACTTTTTCAGTGCTACTGCATCTTCCGTAGTTGCAAGTACTAACTGCTTGAGCGATAAGTGAAGATCTTTCGTTTAGTCTTTGCGAAGCCGAACAAAGGGGAATGCTCGAGATTATTCTTTGAGACTTGAAGCATTCGAAATTGGCAAAATCACTCCGTATGCATACTTGAACCCGCAGCGAATCTAGAAGCGGACGTTTAAGTAGGGGTTATCCGATGGAGCAATGTTGCTAGATGTGATAAAAGCTCTGCCGGATCTTCCTTCGGTTGTTCTTTAGAAAAGAACGAAGGCAGAAGAAATCCAGAATTCAAGTGCCTTTATCCATCCATTGGGCTTGGAGTCAGGCGACGACGACAACAAAAACAAAACACAAAGACTCAAAAGGACTTGAAATTATTTACATACTAACGCCGACTCCTTTACTACGTAAAGTGCTTGAGATGTTGCCCACTGTGAGGAAGGGAAAATGGCATCCCATCTCCGTATGCTAACATGAAACTGTTTTCACCATGCAACTGATGTATTTGGAAAGGTCCAATCCATAGTGAATCAAATTTCCCGTGCATACCTTTTGGCTCTCTCCTTTTGTCCCATAGGAGGACGAGGTCACCAACTTGAAATTCTTGAGACTTGGCCTTCTTGTCGAACAGCTTCTTCACTTGATCCTGGTGTTCCGCAATGCGGTCAGCCACCTGAACTCGATTCTCTTCCAATTCGGAGAGATACATGATGCGCTTGTCGACAGAATTGTCAAACGTCTCATCCTCAATGGCCTTAGCCAACTTGAGGGCTGGTAGTTCCAAAGTTATAGGAATCTCGACATTCAATCCATACAAGAGCTGAAAAGGAGACATGCCGATGGATCGCTTCGGAGTTATTTGTCTGCCCACAAAGCGTCAAACAAAGCCTTGTGCCACAAACGTTGATTCTCATCCACCAGCTTGCGGATTATAGTTACCAGATTCTTGTTACTAGATTCCACTTGACCATTACCCTATGGATAATAGTCGAAAGAATGTGATAAAGTGATACCATGCTCAAAACAAAACTCTATGATCTCACTCGATGAGAAAGCAGAAGCGTTGTCCGCAACAATCTTGTTCGGCACACCGAACCTGGAAATAATATTCTCTTTCAAAAAATTGCACACTACTTCCGAAGTAGCACGCTTGGTAGGTATTGCTTCCACCCATTTGGTGAAATAGTCTATAGCCGTCAAAAAATAGACGTGTCCAGCACTTGACAATGGATTCACTGCACCTATGAAATCAATGCCCCATTGTTGGAAAGGTTCATCAATCACGACAGGTTTTAATGGCAAAGATGCCAATTTTGGACGGCCAACAAACTGTTGGCACAATTCACACTTACGCACCCAAGAGTACGTGTCCTGAAAGAGTGTAGGCCAATAATACTTTGCTCTCAGGATTTTGTGAGCAGTTACTGGCGCTGAGAAATGCCCACCACATGCCAAATCATGGTAAGATTTCAGCAACTTTTGATGTTGCTCTTTATCAACACACCTGAGAAATGTTCCATCCATCGTACGCTTATACAAGCCACTATCCCACAAGACGAAATTAGCTGACTTTAGCTTGACGGTCCTCTTTTCTTTCGGAGTTAAGTGGTTAGGACATTCTCCATATGTCAGGAAGTGAGCTATGTTGGAAAACCATTCATCGGTGGTGCTAACGAATAGTACCATAGGAAGTGTACTAGGATCAACCTCTTCATCTGAGACCTCCTCATCTTCCGAAATTTCCTCACCTGGATTGTTTTCTGCAATGAGCTGACAAAGGCCACGTCCACGTATCAGCTTAGTAGGCTTTATCTCTAGATCATATTCCTGAATCTTAGCAATCCAGTTTCCTCTTTTCGTTCCAAATTCCTGTTGTGTGAGGATAGACTTGACAGTTGAATCTGGAACGAGGACTTTGACATGACTGCCCAGAATGTAGAACCGGAAATGCTTGACGGCTTTCACCACTGCAAAAGCGTGCTTTTCCATCGGAGAATATTTCAACTCGTAATTCTTTAGAGGGCAACTCATGAATGCAATGGGGGATTCAAAGCCTTCATCATTTTCCTGCACCAAGATTGCTGATAGCGTATGCTCGGAAGCATAACTGTACATCACAAACTCCTTAGTGTAATTAGGGCAAACCAATACAGGCGCATGAGCGATGGCCTCCTTGATGTCATCGAACGCTGCTTTGCCTTCTGCCGTCCAATGAAACGTGGCGTTACCCTTCATCATGTTCACAATGTGACGAGTCTTTTCAGCAAAGTCTGGAAGAAATCTTCTCAAGAAGTTTACCTTGCCGAAAAAGGAATGAACGGCTTTCTTGCTTGATGGCAAAACGAGGGACTTGATTCCATTGACTCTTTCTGAGTCAATCTTAATTCCATCAGCAGATACTACGTGACCAAGAAGTTTACCTTCTGTCACCCCAAAAGTTGACTTTTTGGGATTGAGGGAAATGCCGTGCTGACGGCACCTCTCCAGAGTTTGTCTCAAATGATAGAAATGCTCATGGCGTTGCTTGGAGAACACCGTAAGATCGTCAAGGTACACCACAATGAACTTACCCATTACGTCACGGAAAGCAAGATCCATGGCACGTTGGAATGTGGCGCCGGCGTTGATCAAACCAAACGGCATCCTACGATACGCAAAGGTTCCCCAAGGCGTTGTGAAAGCGGTTTTGTGTTGATCGCTTGCATTCACTTCAATTTGATTGTAACCGGAAAATCCGTCTAGCATGGAGAGCATCTTGGATCCAGTTACATTTTGTAGAACTTGATCCATCACTGGAAGTGGGTAATTGTCTTTGAGAGACAATTGATTTAGATTTCTGAAATCTACACAAATGCGGATTTCACCATTCTTCTTACGAACAGGGACGATATTGGCTATCCATGTTGAATGATGGATAGGGAAAATTATCTGCGCATTCAGCATCTTTTGAACTTCAGCTAAAATTGTTCCAGAAATCTTGGGATTGTACTGCCTCTGCTTTTGTTTGTAAGGTAAAGCACCAACCTTGAGAGGAATGTCATGTTGCACTTCCTTGGGCCGAAATGACTTTAGATCGTCATATGAATATGCCAAGATGTCAATGTACTCCTGCAGTAACTGAGCAAACTGTCTTCTTTCTTCGACCATGCAACATTTGCCAATGTTGACCATCTTAGGGTCAGCCTTAGTTCCCAAATTTATCTGCTCAATCTCATTAGATGAGTCAGAATCTGAGAGTTGTTTCTTTACGTGGCGATCATGCTTATCAAAAAGTTTCTCCAAGGATACCAATCCTTTAGGGATCTTATTCCCTTTGAGTTGCAGATATTCCTCGCCTGTAACAAGATCTAGATCGGACACGGATTCTTGAAGTGGAGAATCGCTGCCCTCAAAGTACAACTCATCAAAATTCTCTGCTTTCTCAAGAAAGGCGATAATTTGATGGTCATCGTTGAAAATCTGCCAGTTTTCTGAATTGTCAGGCACACTTGGGCGGAAAACCAACTCTATGGTGTAGGTAGAACCTTGAAAGTCTTTGTGTGGTACCAGGAGCGTGGCAGAGATCGCAAGGGAATCAGCTCTAGTATTGTATTCTCTGGGAACAACGGAGATATCAAAAGCCTCGAATTCCTCAATGGAATCCCATACTAGATTACGGTAATGCCTGAGTCTCTCGTTCTTTGTTTGATAGAGATTTCTCACTTGACATACTATCAACTCGGCATCACCTTGCGCATGAAGATTTTTTATACCCTTCTTCAATGCAACTTGCATTCCTAGTAACAGGGCTTCATACTCGGCGGTGTTATTGGTGTTATCAAACTGCAGCTTGAAGGAAAAAGGGAAAAACTTTCCTGATGGTGAAATGAAAACCATTCCTGCTCCGGAACCGGTCGAAGAGCAGCTACCATCGAACTCGAGCAGCCATACACCATTGGAATCACCAACTGGAACAGTGTCGAAGTCCAAAACTTCATCCTCTGACGAAGATTCATGGTCGGAGATGGACAAATCTCCTGATGACGTTTCCTCTGAAGTTGACGAAGTATCATCTTTTTCTAGCTCATTTCGAGTTGAGGATTCTCCTACCTCATCTGTTTGTAGGTAGTAAGTTCCCACACCTGATGATTCAAACAAAATCTGAGCTCTGGGATCATTGGACTCAACAACCGAAAACTTTGATTCCTTTTCAGGAATCAGCTTTTGCATCACACCTTTTACTGGTATTCTTGCTTCAGACATATCCATACTTAGTTCTCCTCCAACATCTTTGCAGAAATTGCGTCCGAGGAGTATACCATAGGAAGCTGGTACATCGGCCACGAGGACTGTCATTTTTATCTTCTTCTCCAGGTATGCAGCGAATGCATATTGGGCATCTTTGATCTGACCGATCAATGGCACTTGTTTATTTTCCATGGAAAAGCAACGGCTAAAGGTTTTGGTCATCTCAAGGCCTAACGCAGTAGCTACCTTGGCGGGCATTACGTTGTCAGACACACCAGAGTCTATGACACAGTTACTCAGCTTGAAACCATTTACAAGTAGGGAGATGAAAAATGGATCAATGCGTCCAGAAGCAGTTGGAGGATTAGATACAAGGTTACTCTGTGACACTTTGGGTTTAGGAGTAACTGGGACGTCAGGAGGAGTATCCTGACTTGGGGAGATCTTTTTATCATTCACAAACTTGACAAGCCTGTCAAATTGGTCGGGGTTGGCTTTGAGGTATTCAGCCTCGGACATTTGAACCTTGGTTTTCTTGGCATGGTCAATAATGTCGAAAGCCTGGAAAGAACTTTGTAGGTTGGAAACCGTAACTTCACTGATTGGTTTCACAAAGGGCACACTGGTCTTTGGAACGGGAGGATTAGCTTTAGGAACAATGGGAGTTGACGGAGAAGAACGGGGTGCACTTACTTGCGGATTTGCTGCTTTCTTCGGCTACCAAGGGAGGGGAGATCCTCTTTTGGCAATCGTTATGGGCTGCTTTTCTTTTTCTGGGACAGCAGCAGCTTGAGCTTTGTCAAGTTCACTTTGTTGATGCCGCGTAAAAATAGCGTAAGTGTCAGTCACCAAGTCGTCTTCTTCTTCTTCTTCTTCCATCATTTGCAAATAGCTAATCTTGGAGTCACCAGCCGATTCAGTTTCTTCTTCTTGGAAGAGATCGGCATTTTCTTCTTTAGGATATTCGGGCTGAGCATAATCATCTTGTTCAGTCTTATAGTACCCAGCAGCATTGTTAGCAGGTGGGGCTTCAAGAGCAAGTCATCCTAGAGGTGCTGGGAGACGATTCTGATTTTTGTTGCCAGCATAGTTAGGAAAAGTCCTCCTAGGGACGTCTTTGTAGTTGTTACCATTGTTGTTGTTTGACACTTGCTTCTTGAGAGATAGAACTTCATTTGCCAGCCTTTGGACCATGGGATCTGTGAAATTTGAGCTGGCAGTGGAAGTACTAGCATTGGATGCTGAAGATCCTGAGGCTTGCATCCTTCTATTTCCGTTAGTCCCCATCTTGATTTCTCCAGCAAGGATCATGTCGTCCTCAAGACTGGTAGCCAATTGCTGGGCTGCTACAACGTTAGCAAGATTTTCCCTACGCAAGTAGAAACTTACCTTAGGTAATTGGGTGTTGATGAAGAAGCATTTCAGGTTGTGATCCGTTGGCTTTGCATCATTGGGGATCCGTGTCACCAACTTATTGAACTTTGCCACAAACTCGCGCATAGGCTCGTGAGCTTCTTTACGCATGGTGGTGAGTTGCGCCAATAGAGCATGTGAATCTTCAGCAGGCTTAAACCTTTCTTCAAATTTAGTGCGAAGAGTGGCCCAATTGGTGACGGAAGCATTGGGAAGAGTAAAGAACCATTCAGCTGCAATCCCTTGAAGGGATTCGATGAATAATCTTACAGAAACATCTTCGTGCTCAATGCCAAGAACGCCGCATACTATGTAGAATGCGGATATGTGCTCATCGGGGTGTTGTTTGCCATCACCTTGAAATTTTGGAAGATGCTTCCTGGATACACGAGGAAGTTCATGTAAAGGTGGAGTCAAACGGAGGGGACCAAAAGCATTTCCCCACGGTCCTGCAGGTGGTGCGGCCATGACTGGTTGCACAACAGATGCTTGAACAGGACGTCTGCGATAAACTGACCAAACACTTGGGATCGGAGATCTTTGGCTACGTGGAGGGAAGCTTATAGCCCGCTGCAGTGGTGACCTTGCTCGTGGAAGAGTAAATGGAAAGTCACGTTGCAGCAACTCTTCAAAGAGTGGATCTATTATTCCTTGAGCCCTCAATCCTCTTGTATATATTCGGTCCGCCAGAATGTAGATTTGAATACAAAGGGTCTTACAGAGTTAACAATATACAAAAGAACAGCAAGAAAAAGGAAACTTATCTACTTCAATCTGAAGCGTGAGGCTCAGATTGCGTATGTAGGTTCCCCAGTAGAGTCGCCAAAAAAATGTTGGGTGAAAATTATGTAATCAGCTCACCGGCCAGTTACACAACTTGGACCGATACGGCTATGAGATATAGATCTCTCTATACCGGAAGGAAGCCCTTCTTCTTGCTAAAGAGAGCAATAGTAAATCACAAAAAGTACACAATAATGTACCGCGAAATTCCGCGGAGTGGGGGTGTGTTACATTCATCCTTCTCTCTTTTGGAGAAGATGTTTACAATGCTTGCGATGTTGGAAGTTCGAATTCTTGAAATGTGGAAACGGTAGCTACGCGATATCTGTAGTAAAGCCCGAAGCATCAGAGATCACTAGAAGTAATTAACAACAAACCAAAGAAGAAATAAAAGGAGAGAAGCTCCGCGAAGGCACAAAGTGCGTTCCATTAGCTTTATCAATGTTGGATCTGCATAAAGCGTACCATTTGCTCGTTAGAAGCACAAGTCTTCGGGTAGCAATTCTTCAAACAGCATGAACGATTACAAGCACAAAGTCTTGTAGATCATCCAACAAGAGTGTCAATAGCACAAACGATTACAAGCACAAAGTCTTGTAGATCCTTTGACAAAGTATCCAAGAGAATGAATAATTATAAGCGCAAAGTCTTATAGATTATCCAATGAGAACATGCAAGAGTATAAATGATTATAAGCGCAAAGTCTTATAGATCACTCAACCAATGATAAACAAAATAACAAATGCAATCTAAATAATAGATGTAACACAAAGTTTACATCAACCACTTAGAGTCTTTCAGATTCCTCGAACTAATCCCTACCAAATCAAATCAACTTACAAAAGTATTGAATCCAACGCAAAGTCTGGCTTGCAATCCTTTTCTTTATTGATTGAATCTTATTCACAAAGTATGAACGCAAAGTTTCACAAGTTTGCTTACAAAAGGGCAGCACTTCATTGCAAAAGGCTAAAAGATAATATTACAATGAAAATCCCTCACATTATATAGAAAGAGGGATGAGCAAAAGAAGGAAAGAGATTGAGAAAATGGGGAGGATTAAGGTGGCCGATTTTAGGAAATCTCCACTACTTCTGACCGGGAATCCAAAGTGTAATTTGTTTCAAAATATTACATCTTTGGACTTGGTGTAATTACAATTTACAAAATGACATTCAAAAATGTCGAGAAATATTTACAAGATGCATAAAGGGATGCACCGGAAATGTCTAACGCTGGAGAATAGGGGGCCGCTTCACGTCTCTTTGCATTAGGCGCGGAAGTCTTCAAATTTCCTCCTAGTCTCCTGCACGAACTTCACATCTGGACCAACGGTGTAATCCACAATGGTGTGAATTCTCATGATCGATCTCATGGTAGATGAGTGAACCTTTTTGCACCTATCAAGATGCATCTTCAGGTTGTCCAGTGTGAGCCTTGTATCACAAATGATGTTCAGCGAAGCTTCTGAGAAGTCTGAACTGTCGATTAAATTCGTGATGGCTTCCTTGAAGATCAGGGATATTTCTGTGGCCGGTAGGAAGATACGATTGTCCTCAAGAAGTTGACCAGGAAACTCTCTAATACTTTTGTCAAGAATGTTGCGATGCCTGTCGACATCTTCCTATACTTGGTGAAGATCTTCAATGAGAGATTGAACAACTTGAATCCTGTGTTTCAGTGATTCTCTTACCTCTACAAACTTTTCTTTGTCGGGAATTACCCCAACCTCCACCAATTTGCTGAGCTTTACCTGTTTCATTTTCGACCATGACAATAGGCATTTTTCCATGTCTCTGCGCTCCTGGGAAAGTACGCTCTTTTCTTTGTCAAGCTCTGTGGTGAGCTTGGCCAACATGGTGGTTTTCTCATCTGCAGCCAAAATTATCTGAGATCCGTGTTCGATGATCTTTTCAACAAAGTCATACAACACGCTGCCTTTGGAGGCGAATTTCTTAGCTCTTGGCGGTACAGGTCTTCAATACTTACCACCATCAGCGGTTGTGCATTACTTGGAGAACTGGCAAGTCTCTTTACAATAGTGGCATAATGCTCTACCCTCTGTTTGTACATGTTACGAGATTGCTCAACTTTGTCCAGCCTTCCTGCCAAGATATCCAAAGTGACTTGCGCATCTGCTTTTGCACTTTCGTTGGTAACCTTGCCAAGCTGGACCTTTGTTACTGTGTAGTCCTCCATATTGACATCACCTTCTTGATTCGGTGGTATGCCAATTTCAACATACTTATGGCCAGCCTTATCAACATTCAGCCTCGAGTATACTTTTGCCTTCTTCTTCCCTTTGGCCTTTGGAAGAACTATCTCTTCAAAAGTCGAGCTCTCTGGAGAAATCATTTACTTTCAACCCGACCACTTGAGATATTAATAAGGAGGAAGAAAGAAGTGTGAACTTGGATTCTTGTCAAGTCGATCACCATTGCCTAGAGTTATTGTACATACAGACTCACCGGTAGTGTTATTGGTGGAGAGAGAATGTTGTCATCATATGGCTCTGTCAGTTTGACACATTGGTAGTCACACATTGAGCTCATTCATGAGAAGCGATTGAATTAGTTCTCGGAAGTGATATCATCGTTAAGACAAGCTAGGAATGGGCGATGGTGGGCTTAATGATTATATCAACTTCGATATGGATGCTTATCCTTTGAAAGGAGTATCGAAATTTGAGTTGATCTTTAGCGGGGATAGAGGATATCTAAATTTTCTTGAGAGATGCTTGTGTAGTAGGAATAGGTATTGAGGAGCAGCGGAGATTGGAGGATTTCTTGACTCAAGAATTATGAAAGGAACGATTTGAAGTCACAGCTGATGATGATGTTAATGGATTTCTCAACTCGTTCGGAGGAAGTAGTTATTTCTTCATCCATGCTTTCGGGTTCACGGTGATCACCCTCTTGTCTCTCTGATTTTTGGCTCACCTTGAAGTCACCTTCAGATCAGCCTAGCAAATCTTCATGGAATGCCGCTTTAAAGAAACCTCTTCGGCGCCGAATGCCTTATAATGAATCTTCATCTTCGGTAGTTAGTGTAGATTATCTTCTTCATTCGGAATCTACCTCCTCTAGAATGGGCTTTTTACCCTTTGAACGAGATGGATAAGATTCTGGCTTCTCTGTCTCTTGGATAGCCTGGGTATCTTTCTTGCCAACAGTGAACTTGATCCTTGGACCTCTTCGTGAAGAAGTGGGAACAGCCGCTGATTTGTTTTTTGTTTTTGTCACGG
The DNA here is from genome assembly GCA_007258455.2 of Sequoia sempervirens. Taxonomy (NCBI): domain Eukaryota; kingdom Viridiplantae; phylum Streptophyta; class Pinopsida; order Cupressales; family Cupressaceae; genus Sequoia; species Sequoia sempervirens. Next base: position 5,416 of record VDFB02348937.1, on the reverse strand, counting down.
AGTTCTTGCTGTTGGTGTGCTTCTGCCTCAAACTCTTCTCCTTCTGAGTCTGTCCTGAAACTTTTCATCGTATGACCATGTTTGTGTAACCATTCTTCTATGTTGGCTAGGATTGGCCTCAGCCTTTCTCTCATGTTGGTGACCTCTTTCCTAGACCACTGTATCGCAGGCAACGGCCTCTTAGCAACGCCTTGCTCATCATAGACAGCGTTCATGATATCACCTGGATCCTCAAAATCCCTGCAGTAGGTCCAATGATACCAAAGATCTACGATTTGTTGGTGTCAATCTGCAATAGTCCATTTTTGTGAATGGCTTCTTCATCTCGCAATTTGCCAGATGTGTCTTCAAAATGGTACTGTGTTGGTGACCCTTTTGCAACTTCTTTCGACATCGGTAGTCAAAATCAAAGCCTATACACATGGGTTTTGATGGTCATGATCTGCATCTCAGCATAGACAGACTTAGCTTTTTGTGCAGTTTGGATAGTATATCTGCCGATGGTCAGTGGGAACTTGAATCCACGCTTGTGGTTGCTTCGTTCTTTCTGCACTGACATCAGTTGTCTGCATGTTTCCATGAGAACCCACTTATCCGAAGGATAATGTGGTAGCATGTAGGGACAACCAGTGTAACAACCTACTCTCAAGTAAGTAAACATTGGGAATTGGAGAAAAATACATCCAACTTTACTTACCACCTTATAAGCCTCATCAGACACTCTTCTTCTTTCTAGAGCTGGATCAAAGTTGAAGAGTAAGGGCGCAAAGAAAGCATCGGTGACCCGTCTGAAATGATGAAAGCTCTCCTTTAACTCCAACTGATAGAAATATCTGTACACAAGCACCATCATTTGATTCCCCTTTGTGGATAGACCTGGGAATTGTCTCATCACAGCTACTATGTACACCAGGTAAGAAGTCATGTAGAACTTCAATGTAGAAGGAGCATTGATCAACTGTTCGTGCATCTCATCACTGATTTGTTTACCCCAGTCAATATGCACCTTCTGCCTCCTTATGATCCTGATGTACTCATAGATCCAATCGTGAAAGGTGGATGATTCCGGCAAACCCTTCACTCTGCTCAGAAACTTGATCATATCCTTGACGTCATCTTTGAAGTCACTTCTCAGGAGTCCTTTCGGCCATCTGGAAACAGACGATCTAGGCTTTTTGAGCCATTGAGTATTTATCAACTGTTTGGCTTTATTGGGATCAGCATCTAAAATCTCCTGTGCTTTTGATATAGAAATGTCAATATATTTTTCCATGTGAGGAACCTTGAAGACGATGTCAAAGAAATCGGGGTCGAGTCTTAGAATCTCGTGCCCGGAAGAGTCGATCACACTTCTGCTTTCTCGGATGTAATGAGACACAATTTGAAGAACAAACTCAGTATTGTGCGTAGCTGTGGGGAACATCGCCACCAAGTGGAGATTGTTGTGTACAATTGCCCTCATCGAATCAGGGAGAGGCTTTGTCTCTATCAACTTTGCGAAGTCAACCAAGTCTTGATGGCCAACTTCTATATCCTTTATTTTTCAACTTTCGAAAGCACCATAGTTGGCGGATAGACGCCTTGATATTTGTACTTCATCTTGCTTTTTGCTTTCGAAGAAGAAGGAGGCTTCGTAGTAGTCATCAAAAGAAACTGGAACACTGAGCACTCTTGACTTGATCTCTGAGAGTAGACTGCAATTCGTCTAGCCAGAACAAACACCAATTGTTAGGAAACATGGGAAAGCCTGAAATGAGCATGAGGGTGGGAAAAGCATGGAGCGGATGGCAAGGCGCGCAAAACGATGCACGAATGCGAGAAAATGAAGCTCAAGGATGCACTGGTCAAAAATGAAGTTCATTTGGAAAGGTCTGGGAAAAGCCTACAAAAAGTGTAAGGGCGCTAAAATTCAGCGCCCTTACATTCTGAGAAAATTGCTTTTGGTGTAAGGGCGCTAAATTTTAGCCCCCTTACACTTTTCCAGTGTTAGGCAAATTTCTGACATTCTCAAGATGTCATAGCACGGAAATTTAGCGCTTTAGCTTTTGAGAGAGATGACTTTGATGCAAGGGCGCTAAATTTTAGCGCCCTTACATCTTACAGTGTTAGGCAGTTTTGAGGTATCTTCAAAATGTCATAGCGCAGAAATTTAGCGCTTTTGCAATTCTGGCGGTTCTTGAAGATGTAAATGCAATGAGGAATGGCGAAGGCGCTTAAGCTTCAGCAAAGGCAATGTTTGGTTAACTTTGAAATGTCATTCGAAACCATCTCCATTCCATTACATTTTCATTCAAAGGTCAAAGGAATTCTTTTTTACAATGGCGAATCTTTCCAATGTTTGCCAAAATGAATGAAGAACTTCTAACAAAGATACCTTAACACAAGCATGGCGGGTGGATAGAAATTCTCAAGTGATATTGCGCACAGAGGAGAAAGGTAAGGTCTCGCTTTCTTAATCGATAGAATCGGCGTCATTATCATCAGGCTCTCGGAAGGTCCCATAAAGGTTCTGTAATCCTCCTCCTCGTCGAACAAAATAAGACGAAACCAAAGATCGGCTTTCTTTTATCATGTTCTCGTTTCTCATCATCGCTCACTCTTTCAATCCGGATGTTAAAAAATCGTGAGAAATCTCAAAAGCTTATGAACTTGGAAGCAGATAAAACCGCCTGACAAAGAGGAGAGAGGAGAAAAATAAAATGTGAACAACTAAAATGAAAGGCGAATTCATTCACTTAAGTGAAAACAAAAATTAAAAACCTAACTCAAGTCTTGCAATAAATTTAGGCACGAAAAGTGGCACGATTGACGAAAAACGCGAAATTGTGAAGAAACGTGCCAGAGGCATAAAAAAAAAAGGTTAAGTGTCGAAAGAAAATGTAATGGCGCTAAAATTTAGCGCCCTTGCATTTTTTTGGAAATTCACTACATGTAGGGGCGCTAAATTTTAGCGCCCTTACATTTCCAGACTTAGCCAAATTTTTGGATTTTCCTTGCAAGAGCGCACTTTTTCAGTGCTACTGCATCTTCTGTAATTTGCAAAGTACTAATAGTGAAACGTCGCGAAAGATCTCGTTTCGAAGGTCTTTGCGAGGCGAACAAGGGGGAATGCTCGAATTGACTATTTGAGACTTGAGAATGCATTTCAAGGTGGCTTGAAAATCACTCCGTTATGCGTACTTGAACTTCACGAATCCTAGGAAACGGACAAGTTTCGTAGGGGGGTTATCTGTGGAACGAGCACTGCTAGATTCCGTGATAACATTATTCTGTAAAAGAAAAGAAATCTTATGGGGTTTTAGAAATCTTCTGAGTAGCAACAAATGAAAGAAATTTACTTGGGTTTCTGAAAATGTCTAGTATTTCTATGATTTGTTATGAAAAAAAAAAATTATTTCCCCTCTGAAGTAAATGTTATTTTTTTTTAATATATGAATACTCTCTCTCTCTCTGCTCTCTTTCCTCCTCTCTCTGCTCTCTTTTTTTTCTCTCTCTCTCATATATATTTATATGTATATATATATATATTTATATGTATATATATATATATATATATATTTATATGTATATATATATATATATATTTATATGTATATATATATATTTATATGTATATATATATATATTTATGTATATATATATATTTATATGTATATATATATATATATATATATATTTATATGTATATATATATATATATATATTTATATGTATATATATATTGTATAGTGTATATATTTATATATTTTATTCATTTCGAAATTGTGTTGGGCCGACTGTATTTGAGGGCTTTGGGCTGAATTTATTTTGTATCGGGGTTTATTTAACCAAAAAAAATATTATTATTTTTTTTGGGTTGAAGGGAAGGGACGGTGTTGGCCATACCCTCCCCCTCTTCCCAGTGGGCCACGCTAGGCTGCCCACAGCAGTTGTAGGGACTATTGTGCGCAGTCCGTGTACGACGGGATCTCATTTAAATTTCTTTTATATATAATATATATATTTATATGTATATTAATATATGTTAATATATATATAAATATATATATATATATATTTATATTATTATATGTTTTTTTTTGTTTTGGAATATTTTATATCAAAAAAATAATTGATGAGGCCAAAATAATTAGTTAAAAAAAATTATATAAATATATATATAAAAATAAAAATAAACAAAATGTTTATATAGATTTGTTTTATTTTTAAAAACATGTTGATTTCTCTTAAAAATATAAATTATGAATATGACTGCAATTTTATTCTTGGAAATAGTCGAATTGTATTCATAATAGAATTATTATCAAAATGTTATCTTCAAAATCATTGAATTGAATTGGGAAATAAATCTTATTGGATAATTGCGAATGAAATAAATCAAATTGTGGATATTGTTATGTTACTTGCATTATAGAATCTTGTTAGATTGAGTTGGTTATTTTTCCTTATAAATATGTTATCATTTTGACTTGTTTAGTCTGGGAACCCAGTTTGGTTTAGGAACCCATTTAGGGATATCGTGTACCTTAGGCTTCCAGAGGTTTGATTTCATTGTTAATTTATGTTCTCTTTTCAAGTGCTCTTGATGTGGCAAGTTATTTGGTATCATTATTTTGAAAAGGTTGTACAGGATTTTGTTGAGACTCTGATTATGTGTTTTAGCGAGATGGGTAATGCCTCACATGTCATTTGTTGAGATTTAATGCTTTGTTCTTTATGGTACAACCCTTGATTTTTTTATTATGTTTTGAGGTCTCCAGGGAGTGGCTCTTCGTGGGGGTCGGCACCTCAAAAGGAGGAAGGGCTCAGGATAACCCACATAAGAGTTAGATTAACAAGTGAAAACCTAATAATAGAACTTAGGGGGATGGGTAGTAATAACATAATAAGATAATCTTGGATACCTCGTCTATCCATTAGGGCTATCGTAGACTAATGGTAGACTAAGAAGGCCATGGTTGGAAAAGTCGTTACCTCATCCTTAGGAGAGGTTAACAGCTCCGCATGAGTTACCCTATGGGGCCAGTGCCTCAAGTAGGAGGAAGGGCCAGAATAACCATAGATGGGGGTCGGTGCCTCATGTTGGAGGAAGGGCCAGGATAGCCCATGTAGGCTATGCGATGACAATCTCCACTAGTTTCCCTTATGCTTGTTTTCTTGGTTGCCTCTGGAAGTGTGTTATGACTGTTGTTTTGGATTTACTTGGCAAGTGGCTAATGGTTGTTGCCTTAGGTTTATTTATGATGTGTTTTATGACTTTGTGTATATTATGATTGAATCTTGATTGTTGTCGTTTATGATCTATGTAATATTTTGTTATTTCTATTAGAGTTATTGTTACTATGATATTATTTATTGGTGTTAGTCTTGTATCATTCTTGGTCGCAGTCACTTCCTTGTCACCTCTGAGCATGGG